>CAWUFW010022401.1:0-96738 GCA_963921515.1 Calotriton arnoldi | reverse complement strand
CCCCTTCTTTGCTGTTTTCTCGTCATTGTATCTCTTTCTTAATAATGATGCAAAATATCTGTAAAAAAATAAAAGTTTTGAAAACAGGTTAATATAATTAAAATAATTATATATAAATATTCAAATGTATAATTATAAAAATATTCACATATATAATTATAAAAATACATACAAAGAAAGTACATCAATGATTTCCACAATGGAACAGTACTACCTGCATAATTCTGGTACTCTATGAGTAGTGTGGAAGATACTAGACCACAGCATTAGTAGTACACATCTGATTGTGTAACAACATGATTAGAAACTGTAACATTCCATAATTTGTAGCTGGTTAGAGGTCTGCATACATACTGCACAGAATATTGTAGCTATACTAGTGTTAGTAGCTACGCCATTTTATAAGTACATTACTATTAACTAAAATGATTACAGTGAGGCAACCAGAGCTCATATTGAATTTATAAGTGCTTAGATATTGACATAGAGATAGAATAAGTAGATACTGCTCGATGGATGATTGGACAAAGTGCATGGCACTGACAGTACGATTGCTAAACTGCATACCGTGGAAAGGGAGAGCTGCGACCTGGCTAGAACAGGAACAGCTACGGTCCAAATACTATACTGAAAACTACGGGCCGTCCCCTTGCAAACGGATAGCTGCGACCAGTGATGTCGAAAGAGAGAGCATGAACGCGATATTTCGCAAAAACAAGTGCAGTATATTTCCAGTGTTAGCTTGCACAGGTACTTTTATGCTCCAAACGGCTCGCAGACGAACAGCTGCGAGCCGAACGATGGTTTGTAGAGGGAGAGCTGCGAGCTAGCACGCTAGCTCGTAGAGGTAGACCTGCGAGTCGACTAACTGGGTAGTACAGGGAGAGCTGCGGGCTGGCTCAGAGAAACTGGCTCATAGAGCATCAGCAGCGACCCGTCCACTCGCAGAAGGACAATGGTCTGTACGGACCAGCTAGCACAGGAACAGCTGCGAGCCGACTACTATAGGGAAAAGTGCTAGCGGTCGGTTTCCAAAGGGATAGGTGCGGGACAGTGATGTGGAGAGAGTGAGCGTAAAGCGGTTATCTCGTAGAGAGACAAATGCGCTATATTTCCAGTATTGCTTTCCAGAGGTACCACTGCGGATTATCTGGCAGAGAAAGAGTTGAGAGCCAACCAGTGGTTCCCAGAGAGAGATCTACAAGCCAGCGGGCTGGCTCCTAGAGGAACATGTGCAAGTTGACTAGCTGGCTCATACAGAGAGAGCTACAAGCTGGATCACAGAGGAACAGTTGCGGTCCGGCGGGCTGGCTCGTACAGGAAAAACTGCGAGCCAACTCGCTGGCTCATACAGAGAGAGCTGCGGGCCGGTTCACAGATGAACAGTTGCGGGCTGGTGGGCTGGCTCATAGAGGAAGACCTGCGAGCCGTCTGCCTGGCTCGTAGAAGGAGAGCTGCCGGCCTACTCGCACACAAACAGTTGCGGGCTGACTACTATAAGTAAAGCTGCGGGCCGTCGGCTTCCAAAGGCATAGGTGTGGGACAGTGATGAGGGGAGAGGGAGCGTGAAGGTGGTATCTCGCAGAGAGAGCTGCGGTATATTTCCAGTATTAGCTTGCAGAGGTACAACTGCGGGCCCGACGGCTCGCAGGGCAAGAGCAGAGAGCCGACCGGTCATTCGCAGAGGGAGAGCTGCGGACCGGCGGGCTTGCTCGTAGAGGAAGACCTCCGAGCCGATTAGCTGGCTCCTACAGGGAGAGTTACGACCCGTCAACTCGAAAAGGGAGAGCTGCGGGCCCACTAGTATAATGAGAGGTGATGCTCGTCCACTTCTAAAGGAATAGCTGCTGTACGGTGATGTGGGGAGAGTGAACGTGAAGTGGGTATCTCGTAAAGAGAGAGCTGCGGTATATTTCTAGTGTTCGCTTGCAGAGATACAACAGCGACCTGGCTCGCAGACGAACAACTACGAGCCGACCAGTAGTTTGCAGAGGGACAGCTGCGAGCCGGCGGGCTGGCTCGTAGAGGAAGACCTGTGAGCCGACTGACTGGCTCGTAGACAAACAGCTGCGGTCTGTCGCCTCAAACAGAGAGAGCTGCGGGCCAGCTCGCACAGGAACACCTGCGGACCGGCTCGCACAGAAACACCTGCGAACCGACTACTATAGGGAAAGGTGCGGGACGTTGGCTTGTAAAGGCATACGAGGCATATTATCAAGAACGGCGTTAAAATTATCGCCACTTTAGCGGCAGGAAACTGCCGCTAAAGCGGCGATAATGTACTTGATAATATGCCCTTGTGAATTCCAATAGAAGCCCATGATCTGGTGTGATAGGACTTGCTCGTACAGGAAGACCTGCGAGCCGACTGGCTGGCTCATAGACAGACAGTTGCGGGCCGCCTCACACAGGAACAGCCCGGGGCCGACTAGTATAGGGAGAGGTGCGGGCCGTCCACTTGTAAAGGGATAGGTGCGGGACGGTGATGTGGGGAGAGGGAACGTGAAGTAGCTATCTCGTAGAGAGAGAGCTGCGGTATATTTCCAGTGTTCGCTTGCAGAGGTACAACTGAGGGCCCGAGGACTCACAGAGGGACAGCTTATTCCGAAAACCATGTAATCTTTTAAACATATGTCACGTCCCTTTTGTACCATTCAAACTCATTACGACCTTCTCTGTACACTACAGATCCCACCAACACCCCAATAAAAGTATAAGTGCTATTTTTATACTATATAAAGCTCTATAACTTAATTTTTATAAACACTACTGTTGAGTGCACAAAATGGAGAATGTGAGATGAGAAGAGTAAACGGAGGTGTAATTCCTAAACTTTTATTGTACCATTCCTTTAATATACATATATTCAGAGCTTTAAGTGGGATAAAAAAATGACGATTGTCTGAAAGCGGTAGCAGTATTCAGCACCGGTAGGACCCGGCCCACTTAAAGGCCTGCGTATGTTCAGCACAAACACAAAACCTAACAATTTCCATCACTTATAATAACAGTTACTTTCCTACTGTGAACAAATCTTACAGAAAATTTACTAAAACATTTTTTTCTTTTTTATCTCTCACACATTGATAAAATATCTCTTGTAAAGAAACGCCCCTCTCCACCTTTATTTCGTAGCAGTATCTAGTCACTAACTACTAACATGGTGCAGTATACCCAATTGTAAAGCACAAACACTATTTAGATTATATCTTAAAGCATCATCAAATGATTCTAATCATGCATACATACAGAAAGCAACATGTACGTTTACTTTGTCCATTTACTCTCCATGTAATCTGTGCACATTTTCAACGGGTTCGCAGTATAACACCTGTCTTCACTTATATTCAAATGTACCTCACAGTGTAAAATATAACATCACAACCTATACATATCTAATATTTCCAACATAACACAGTGCAGTTTTATACCAAGGAAACTGATTGCACCATTCTCTATATAGTACAAACCCTACCAATATAGCAATAAACTTAGAAGTGCTATTTTTATAATACCAAGAACTATATTAGATTATTTTTATAAACAGTACCGCTGGGGGCACAAAATGGTGGCTAGACAGAGTAAATAAAGATGTAATTCCCAAACTTTTTA
Source organism: Calotriton arnoldi (assembly GCA_963921515.1). Taxonomy (NCBI): domain Eukaryota; kingdom Metazoa; phylum Chordata; class Amphibia; order Caudata; family Salamandridae; genus Calotriton; species Calotriton arnoldi. Next base: position 93,126 of record CAWUFW010022401.1, on the reverse strand, counting down.
TGGATCGTCCCTTTACTATACCTATATTAACAGCTTTAACTGGGATTATATATTTGGCAACTGTCTCAAACGGATGACGGAGCTCAGTACCGACAAGACCCGGACCACTTAAAGGCCTATGTATATTCAGCAGACAAACACACCCTTACCTTCACTAATAAGCACATTTACTTTAGCATTGTCAACAAAATCATGCAGAAAATATACATAAAACATTTTCATTTATTTTTTATCTCTCACATGTTTATAAAAAATGTCTTCTGAAGAAACGCTCCTCAACAACTTGCATTTCATAACAACACCAAAATCCAAAGCCTCCCAGTAACACACCAGTCTTAACTGATATTGAAATCTACCTCTTTATGTAAAAAATGAGACCACAAATTGTCCACAAAACATTTCTGGTTTTTGTTCCATCTCTTTTAAGTTAATAACATATACATTTTCTACTATAACCCCTTCCCCACTATTTCCAGACTAAGAATAATTTGGAAACGTGTGACATTCTGTTTATTTCATCGCAATACATATACAAATCCAAATAAACACTACATATAATTTTTAAAACCATAGTCTTTTACAGAAGATAAATTACATTTTTTATCTGAAAAACTCCTAAACATATATAAAGTAATTCTTTAACAATTAGTCACACTTTATACATCTTTTAGAACCAATGTGAAACACCACACTTCACTAACACTGTTACTTAGAAATAAAAAATACTTTCAAATTTAAAAATAACGCCTCAAATATTAACCACTACTACACAACACATAACACACCTTCTTAATTTCTAACTTACGTTCGTAGTTGGTATGCAGATTCCAAATGTCAGTCAGTCAGTCAGAAATACTTTATTCGACAGCCAAGAGTCATAAAAGCTTACAATATTATTAAAAGAAGATACACATTCCAGCCAAATACATAGCAATAAAATAATCCCACATATCAATCACAATATTCACATCTAAAAACATTCATAAAAAGAGCCAATATCATATAAAGTGCACTGTGCTTAAGCAATAGACCAAAATCTTATTTAATATCACGTTTAAAAATAATAATCAGGAAGGAGAAAACACAATTGAACCAACAGACAGCACAAGATTTCAATTACGGAAGTAGTCTGTTCCTATGTCTAATGGCCCCAGTTAAAAAACTTGCGACCCCGAGGCAAACCATGGGTGATGCCAGCATTTGTAAATAAAGCAGGGCTGGCCTCACTTGGACAAACTGGCATTCTCTAAGTAAAGGGAGGATATGCTGCCTACGCAGGGACTCATAGTAGCTACAAAAAAACATTTGGTGCAAGGTATCCTGTTCCGAGAAGTTATCACAGGGACAGGGTTTTAACAATTCAGATTTTGAATATCCCTCTCGGGAATGCCAGCAACCAAGGAACCATATTTAAACGAAATCTTGTTAAAACAAAACGATGGAATGGTTTATTAACATAAGATAAATATGGTTGCAATTGCGGGCCTAGGCTCAGAGTGACATACCTTCTCACCGAAGGCTTGCCTAGCTCAGCCTCCTCCCTAAGGCATTTCCGCCTATCCACAAACTGCCGTTTAAAATGTATAATCGCAGTCTTGCCCAAAGGCTTTGGGGTCAAAAACAAATCTGGGCACCCTAGACATTTTGTTTCTTCCTTTATATATTTAAGCCAAGGGATATGCTGGGCTCTCTCTAGCGCCATACAGTCTGAGATTATAAGTTGATTTAAATTCGGAGGGGTTGAGTCCAGATTCTAAGCCATCGTAGCAGGGGGAAACTGCGATCTGGTCTGCAATATATCCCATCCCCAGCTCTTCATGCAGGCAGTAAACAGGGGTGGCTACAGGGACCCCAAGGAGTTTGCGCATAAAGTTATTCTCTGCCACTTGTATTTCCTTTACATCTTTATAGCCCCAGATATCGCATCCATTCGTGGCCATAGGAATGCATTTTGCAGTATAAACTTTCAAGAGTGCGGGCAGGGGTTTTGACCCTAATCTTTTTGCAAAATCCATAGTGGCCCCCGTTGCTCTTGCCAAAATATTCTTTTTAAGTGTTCGTTGTGCTCCCCATGTACCTTGATCATCAAAAAGTACCCCAAGATATGGAAAAGTGGATACTTTAGTTAATTCATCACCATTACAATAAAATTTGGCCTTGGCAGCCTTACGCGAACCAATCGTCATTGCATGAGATTTCTTAAAATTCGTTATCAAATCTAGTGAATTCATAAAATCTATAAAACAATTTAAAAGTTGTTGCAGACCCCTTGCAGTTCTGGACAATAAAACCGCATCATCGGCATACAACAATGCGGGAATCAATTTGGCACCGGCCCTTGGCGTATCCTTACAGCATGATGTTAAAATATCCCCCAGTTTGTTGATGTATAGGGTAAATAGCAGGGGGCCAAAATGCACCCCTGCCGGACCCCCTTCCTACTGGCCAAGAATCTGTCAAACTGCCATCTTCATTAAACCGTACCGCAGCCGTGGTATTAACATGTGCAGTATGCAGGAAGGAAATCAATTCAGCCTCTAGCCCTATATCACGTAAGGACCAACCACAGCTTAGACCTATTGACAAGGTCAAAAGCTGAGGTTAGATCCATAAAGGCCAGATGCAAGACACCTCCCTTAGCGATGGTATACTTCCCGATCACCAAATGGAGATTCAGGCATTGGTCTATTGTCCCCTTTCTCTGTCTGAATCCATATTGGAGATCAGAAATAACATTAAAATGATCAAGCCAGACTGTAAGACGATCCAGGACTACCTTGCCCATAATTTTAGACGCAGAATCTAAGAGCGATTCCAAATGTCACAAACGTATGCAATTCTTTCTTTGTCACACAGTACATATAATGTACCGCTCTCGTCAAGAATGGAACCAGTAATGGCACAATTTCCCTGTTGCTCCAAACATAAATACATGTAAAGAAGAAATCAGAATAGGTCCTTGATTTTTTCAAATTGCAAAACTTCTCTCTATTGGTTATTTTTGAACTTCCCATATAATCATTTTTTTAAAAATCTAAGGACACATACAGGTGAGAAGTTCAACGTATTCTATCAACACTTTCTAGAACATTCTACGGCACGTGCAGGTTAAAAGTTCACCATTGCTTTACGTTCAAACAGTGCTTTCCATATACAAGTAGCAAGTGTGGTTGAACTGAGCAAATTTTATCCTATCATATGAACTCCACGTTCAAACTGCTTTTTATTAACCAATGACAAAGATGCTTTTCCACAAACTAATGTGCACCCTAATTTTAGAAAACAATGCTTTTCATCTCCCAATCAGTTATCGTTTTGAATGAGAAAAAAATTAGTTCCCCATCTTTAAACATATCTCTTATTCTACAAACGGACTGCATGAGCTACAGACATCTATCCATACTTCCCAGCCATACCTTCAAAATGCTAGTGTGGATCGTAGGACATAGCTATGTTTTCTGGTGCAAGAGGTATGCAGAACAGAGAACGTATTGACTTAGACCTAGGTTTACAAAATGTGGACATTAAATGGTTTGGACAGAGAGGATTGAAGTGGCACCAATTGTTGCCTTTAGTTAAAACCTGTTTGCATCTCCAACACCCTGACCTCATGATTGTGCACTGTGGTGGAAACGACCTAGGCACATTGACTGGTGTAGGTTTGGAAATGCTAATGAAGGACACCTTTCGACAATTTATGTTGCTTTTGCCTCAAACTGTCTTTGTATATTCCAATATATGCCAAAGACAGAAGTGGAAATGGTCAAACCAATTTTGTCCTCAGATTGAAAAATCTAGGAAGAATGTCAACAAAGCTGTGTCTGCATACCTCAGAGACCATAGAATGGGGTCGATCTACAACAACAACATACGTTTTGATATGGCTGATATCTACAGAAGTGATGGAGTACACTTCACAGATCAGGGAAATCGAGCTTCTCTGAATAACCTGAAGCTGTGCATCTGCACTTATATGTAGCTCCAACAAATAAACACAAGGGCTCTTTTTAGAGCCGCCTTATATTCCCAATATCGGTTCGCAGAGTGACAGCTGCGATCCGGCTAGCACAGGGAGACCTGCGGGCCGTCGGCAGGCTCGCAGACGGAGAGCTGCGGCCCGTGGGCTCGGCTCGCACAGGGAGAGCTACGGGCTGTCGGCTCACAAACGCACACCAACGTGCTGGCTCGCAGAGGGAGAGCTCGGGTGTAACTTGCAAAGGGACACCAACGAGCCAACGGCCCTGCTAGCAGAGACATACCTATCACCTAACGGACTAGCTCTCACATGTACAGCTAGGGACACGACGGCTCGCAGACGCAGACCTGTGAGCCGACGGACTGGTACTGTTTTATGCTTTAGGGTAGTACAGTGGTGTTTGTGTACTGTAGGGGGTTGTGCTGAGGGTACTGTTTTAGGATTTAGAGTAGTGCAGTGTGTTTGTGTAGTGTTTGGAGGTTTGTGCTGGGAGTAGTGTTTTAAGGTTTAGAATAGCGCAGTGGTGTTTGTGTAGTGTAGGAGGTCATGCTGGGAGTAGTGTTTTGGGGTTTAGGGTAGTGCAGTGGTGTTTATGTAGTATAGGGGGGTCGTCCTCGGAGCAGTGTTTTAGTGTTTACGGTACTGCAGTGGTGTTTGTGTAGTGTAGGGGGTCGTGCTGGGGGTAGTCTTTTAGGGTTTAAGGTAGATCAGTGGTGTTTGGGTAGTGTAGGGGGTCATGCTGGGAGTAGGGTTTCAGGGTTTAGGGTAGTGCAGTGGTGTTTCGGTACTGTACTGGTCGTGCTGGGGATAGTGTTTTAGGGTTTAGGGTACTGCAGTGGTGTTTGCGTAGTATAGGGGGTCCTGCTAGGGGTAGTGTTTTAGGGTTTACGACAATGCAGTGGTGTTTGGGTAGTATAGGAGATCGTGCTGAGGTAGTGTTTTAGAGTTTACGACAGTGCAGTGGTGTTTCGGTAGTGTAGGAGATCATGCTGGGGGTATTGTTTTAGAGATTACAACACTGCAGTGGTGTTTGGGTAGTGTAGGAGATCGTGCTGGGGTAGTGTTTTAGAGTTTACGACAGTGCAGTGGTGTTTGGGTAGTCTTTGGGTAGTGTAGAGGATCGTACTGACAGACTAACTCACAGAGCTCCCAGCCGACGGACGGGCTTCTAAAGGCATAGCTGCGACCTTGTGATATGAGGAGAGGCAGCGTGAAAGGCATATCTCACACAGACACAGATGCCAGTGTTGCCTCACAGAGGTAAAACTACAAACCCGATGGCTTCTACACGGAGAGATGCGAGCTGATGGAGTAAATCACAAAATGGCTGCCAACACTTCATGGTTTCAACCGTTCACAGCCAATGAGCTGCAAGCTCGTGCTCGTAACCCCTCAGCCAATCAGATGTCAGAATTCTCAAATATCCATATCATAAAATTTGATATTTCTCAAAAACTACTGAACGGATTTACACCATTTAAACAAAAGCGTGCTTTCTGGACCATCACCTTTCTCCCTGCCAAATTTGGCGTAATTCCGTTCAGCAGTTTCACCTGTAGTCTTCTGTAAAGTTTTGTATGGAAATTGCATGGAGAAAACACGTTTCGAGACCCCCTTTTTCTCAGCCCCTCCTACACCATTCACCCCCAAACTTTCAATATAGGAGCTAATCAAAAAAGAGAAACTTTTGGATAATTTCATAATGATTCGTCAAACGACGCCAAAGTTATAAGCACATAGAGGGCTCCAGGAGGGGGGCCGCGCAACCCCCCTCCCAACATGAGTGAAGACCCGGGGCTGCGTGGACCCCAGCGGGCCCCCGCAATCTCTGCGAGCCCCTGCTATTATTATTTAAGAAATGCCCCCGGAACCTAGCCAACCCAAGGGCCTCATTAAAATAAAATTCGGGAACCCGCGACCCCAGCGCGAATTGCGGCGATATTATTATTTTTTTTTAAATGATTTCTTTGGCCCTGAGGGTCCTTCTGTGACCCCCTGAGCAGGCCTAGGGGGTCAGGGTTTTTCTACCCTGCCCCCTTCTCTTGTTTTATACCTTTGTTTCTCCATTTTCGGGTGACTCACTTCTACCGAGCCACAAGATGGCTGCCAACACTTCCTGGATTGGACTACTAGCAGCCAATCACAGTGAAGCTCACGCGCACGCGACTTAGGCTCCGCCCAGATATCGAAACTTTTATTTTTCTAATTTCTCAGCAACTACTGTACGGATTTACACCATTCAAAAAGAAGGTCGCTTTCTGATCCAAGCACTACCTTTCTGCCAAATTTGGGGTAATTCCGTTCAGTAGTTTCGGCTGTAGCCTTGCACAAAGTTTCCTACAGGAAAATGATTTTTTGACTATTATTTTTTGAATTTCTCAAAAATACTGAACGGATTTACACCATTTAAAAAAAAAGGTAACTTTCTGAACCAAGCTCTACCTTTCTTCCAAATTTGGGGTAATTCCGTTCAGCAGTTCGGGCTGTAGCTCGTCGCAAAAGTTCCTATGGAAATTAACATGGGGAAAACGAGTTTTGGGACCCTCCTTTTTTCTCAGCCCCCGCTTGACGAATCACCCCCAGACTTTCAGGATAGGAGCTGACCTAGATAGACTTTTTTTGGGAGAATTTGAGAAAGATTCGTCAAACGACGCCAAAGTTATTAGCAAATCAAAAAATGCTTTTCCTATAGAAACTAGGTTCTAACTATAACTACCTACTGGCGACCGCCACTAGGTAATATTCACTGAAAAACCATAGGTTTCAGGCACGTTATAGTTAGAAATTAGCATTTAAAAAACCTTAGAAATTCACTGAAAAAACCATAGGTTTCAGGGACGTTATAGTTAGTTGGAGATTTCACTCATACAAAACCAGAGAAATTCCACTGTTATAGTTAGTTCAGCTAACTATAACTTGCGCCCCCTCAGCACTGCTGATCACATCACTTATTACATCATTCATGACATGGTCAGTGACATCACTGATGACATCTCAAATGACATCACTGATGACATCACTGATGACATCATCCAAGTGATAATCTGATGCACCTCCTCATACCCTAATATAACTTTTTATACACCCACTCTAAAATACAGACTACCATGTTCAAAACCATAGACACACCAATAGCAGTTAGTACATACCTGCTCAGTGATTCCTTGGTCTACACACACACATCCACTCATTCACCCATACAGTAACTCATACATGCAGTCACTCATCAATACAGCACTATCATATGCACTCATATACCTTTACATACACTCACACACTGCCACTTATCCATAGACTTACTCATACACCTACTAAGTCATGCAAAGAATCAATCACATCCATTTACTCACCTATACAGTTATACACAGACCAACTCACTTATTTATATAAATACTAACACATACTTACTCTCTTATACATACACTGATACAAGCAAACACTCATCAATACAGCCACTCTCACAATCACTTACACTCACGTATAGTCATTTATATACTCCAACACTCACATATACGTCCTTTCACATATGTAGTTAATCACACATATACCACTGAGACATCCATTCACTCACCAACACACCCATACACACACTCACCCACCTATACAGCCCTTCACAGATGTACTCTTCAACCCATATACCCAGTGAATCACCCACTCACACATCTATGGACAGAGACACCCACCCCCCACCTACTCACACAGATACTCAGGCACCCATACAGATACTCAGACAACAAATCAATAACCCATATAGACAGTCATATAGCTACACACCAACAGACTGATACAGACATTTACAGTTTACTCATTAACCCATGCATTCAGTAAGATACGCTTAATGAGTCACTTATACAATCAGTCACACACCTACTAAATCATCCATTCAGACACTTATACACCCACTCATTCTTCAATACACCTTGGCATATTTATATATATATATATATATATATATATATATATATATATATATATATATATATATATATATATATATATATATATATATATATATATATATATATATATATATATATATATATATATTATATATATGTATATATCCTTTCCGCAAAGTCCACCTTTACTGACTGCTGGGCGCTCTGTGGTGGTGCGTGTCGAGTACGGCAGGACCAAGCCGTTACAAATATCGCCACGATATCCTTTGAACAGGGATTTCCTCACCGCACTCACAGCTCTTTTAAAGTAGGTAATAAGTATGAATCATCACATCATACCATCGCTGGTTCCAGGGTGTTTTTATTTTCAAACGCTGCCAACACACAACCCCAACGCGTTTGGTCTCAGCCGAGACCTTGCTCACGGGGAACAATCGATCCCCGTGAGCAAGGTCTCGGCTGAGACCGAAACGCGCTGGTGCATGTGTTGGCAGCGTTTGAAAATAAAAACACCCTGGAACCAGCGATGGTATGATGTGATGATTCATACTTATTACCTACTTTAAAAGAGCTGTGAGTGCGGTGAGAAATCCCTGTTCAAAGGATATCGTGACATATATATATATATATATATATATATATATATATTATCTACTGGCGGTCGCCAGTAGATAGTTATAGTTACAACCTATTATCCATAGGAAATCCGCGACATTCTATTTGAAATAACTCTCTTGCCGGTTGACGTATCTTCGCAAAATTTTCAAACTTTATGGCCCGCTCCGGTCCGCTCCTACCCTGAAAGTCTCGGGGGATTCGTCTAGCGGGGGCCGAGAAAAAGGGGGGTCCCAAAACGCATTTTCCCCATGCAATTTTCCATAGGAAACTTTAGACACGGCTACAGCCGAACTGCTGAACTGAATTACACCAAATTTGGCAAAGAGGTAGTTCTTGGTTCAGAAAGAACCCTTTTTGTTAAATGGTGTAAGTCCGTTCAGTAGTTGCTGAGAAAATCAAAAGTAAAAAGATAGTGATATCTATGGCCGAGTAGAATCCACGTACCCTCAGCGCACCCTGCGCGCACCGTCCCGATCACGAGCTGCATGTTAATTGGCTGTCAGCTGGCTGTCAACATTCCGATTCAGGAAATGTTGGCAGCCATTTTGTCCCTCGGTAGAACCGAGGGACAGAAACAAGTGCGCAAAGCGCACAAAGGGGGCAGGGTAGAAACACCCTGACCCCCTAGGTTTGCTCAGGGTGCGCGAATCCTGCCGGAAAAAAAAAATCAAAGCGCGGTCTCCCGCGCTTCGATTGCATTTTGCCCCCGGGTGGCCCAAGTCCCGGGGGCATGGTGGGGGGGGGGATAATTTAATGTGTGGGGGGCCTCAAAGGGCCCCCCAAGCCCCGGGGACCGCCACCCCCTGGGGCTTTATTGAAAAAATAGTGCGGGAGGGTTCTTCTGCCCTCCCGCAGCCCCGGGGACCGCCACCCCCCGGGGCTTCTTTTTATTTGAATAAGGTGTGGGGGCTCCAGCCCCCACACGCCCGGGACCACCACCTCCCGGGGCACTTATAAAATAAATGTGGGGGTCCATTACGGACCCCCAGAGCCCCGGGACCACCACCTCCCCGGGGCTGTGCAATTAAGGAGGGGGCCGCGCGGACCCCTCCTGGAGCCCTTGATGGCCCTGGGGACCGCCACCCCCAGGGCCGGCTCCTGCAGTGTCCCAGGGTGCCTACCCCGGGACACTGTAGTTTGCTATGGCAGGACGGGAGCCTCGCGGCTCCCGTCCTGCCATAGCAAACTGCTTGGATATTGGAAGAGAGAGCAGGGAAACCTGCTCTCTCTTCCAATATCCAAAGCACGTTGATTTTCCACATGGGAGCTGCATCTTAGCAGCTCCCCATGTGGAAAAGCAATGCCGGCTCCCAAGGGACGCGGGGAGCCGGCGGGACTGTGGGGGATTGGGGACCCACCCACAGTCCCCAACGGAGAGGGCCAGCCCCGGGGGATGGGGTCCCCGGGGCAAGTAGTGGCTCGGGAGGGGGCCACGGCCCCCTCCCCAAAAAATAAAAAATAAAAAACGGAAAGGCCGGCCCCGGGGATGGGGTCCCGGGGCCTTAAATGGCCTGAGGAGGGGGCCACGCAGCCCCCTCCAAAGAAAAAAAAAATCGAGGCCATGCCCCGGGGGATGGGGTCCCGGGGCCAATACAGGCCCAGGGAAGGGGGCCACGCGACCCCTTCCCGTTTTTTTAAATTTAATTTAAAAAAGGGTAAGGCCCTGGGGGATGGGGTCCCCAGGGCCCAAAAACAGGAAAAGGAAGGGGGCCACAGCCCCCCTTCAGAGACAAAAATAACAAAAACAACAAAAAAGCGATCGGGCCCGCAGGCCCGCCCCTTCCTTCACCACTCTGCAAACGCGCCCCCTGGCACGTTTGCAGAGGAGGACAGATCCCCTTGAATACTGGGAGTCCCTGGGAGCCAACTAGCCCACCAGGAACCTCCAGTATGCGCCAGGGGCTGCGTTGCAGAGAGGTGTACAGAGGCCACGCCCCTTTTACACCTCTCTGCAACGCAGCTCTGTGGCGCTTTTGGATATACCTGTTGGGCTAGTTGGCCCCCAGGGACCCTCAGGATTCAAGGGAGTTAATCCCCCGACTTAAAACGCGCCACGGGCGCGTTTGCACAGTGGTGAAGGGAGGGCGGGGCTCAGGTGACATCTGTGAACGCGCCCCGTGGCGCGTTTTAAGTTGGGATTAAATCCCCTTCAATCCTGAGGGTCCCTGGGGGCCAACTAGCCCAACAGGTACATCCAGAAAGCGCCACAGAGCTGCGTTGCAGAGAGGTGTAAAAGGGGTGTGGCCTCTCTACACGTCTCTGCAACGCAGCCCCCTGGCGCATATTGGAGGTTCCTGGTGGGCTAGTTGGCCCCTAGGACCCTCAGGATTCAAGGGACTTAATCCCCAACTAAAAACGCGCCACGAAGCGCACTTGCACAGATGTCACCTCAGGCCCCGCCCTCCCTTCACCATTGTGCAAATATTCTTCTAAAATCATCCGAAATACGAATTCCGATTTACTCACCTGTTATAAGGAGAGACCTCAGTGCTGTATCTTTCAGTCCAGTACTGGTCCTGAAAAGTAATTTTAACCGTACTTACCAGTAACTTGAATTTCCTTCCATAGGATATCATTGCCTGCTTTTTGCTGAAAAAGTTTCTAAGTGTTGATTTTTGAAACCTACAAATATTCCTCTAAAATCAGCCGAAATACGAATTCCGATTTACTCACCTGTTATAAGGAGAGACCTCAGTGCTGTATCTTTCAGCCCAGTACTGGTCCTGAAAAGTAATTTTAACCGTACTTACCAGTAACTTGAATTTCCTTCCATAGGCTAACATTGACTGGTTTCACTTGGAAATTCTTCTAAGTGTGGAGTTTTGGAACTTTAAAATATTCCTCTAAAATCAGCCGAAATACGAATTCCGATTTACTCACCTGTTATCAGGAGAGACCTCAGTGCTGCATCTTTCAGCCCAGTACTAATCCTGAAAAGTAATTTTAACCGTACTTACCAGTAACTTGAATTTCTTTCCATAGGATATCATTGCCTGCTTTTTGCTGAAAAAGTTTCTAAGTGTTGATTTTTGAAACATACAAATATTCCTCTAAAATCAGCCGAAATCCGAATTCTGATTTACTCACCTGTTATAAGGAGAGACCTCAGTGCTGTATCTTTCAGCCCAGTACTGGTCCTGAAAAGTAATTTTAACCGTACTTACCAGTAACTTGAATTTCCTTCCATAGGCTAACATTGACTGGTTTCACTTGGAAATTCTTCTAAGTGTGGAGTTTTGGAACTTTAAAATATTCCTCTAAAATCAGCCGAAATACGAATTCCGATTTACTCACCTGTTATCAGGAGAGACCTCAGTGCTGCATCTTTCAGCCCAGTACTAATCCTGAAAAGTAATTTTAACCGTACTTACCAGTAACTTGAATTTCTTTCCATAGGATATCATTGCCTGCTTTTGCTGAAAAAGTTTCTAAGTGTTGATTTTTGAAACATACAAATATTCCTCTAAAATCAGCCGAAATCCGAATTCTGATTTACTCACCTGTTATCAGGAGAGACCTCAGTGCTGCATCTTTCAGCCCAGTACTGGTCCTGAAAAGTAATTTTAACCGTACTTACCAGTAACTTGAATTTCCTTCCATAGGCTAACATTGACTGGTTTCACTTGAAAATTCTTCTAAGTGTGGAGTTTTGGAACTTTAAATTATTCTTCTAAAATCAGCCGAAATACGAATTCCGATTTACTCACCTGTTATCAGGAGAGAACCCAGTGCTGCATCTTTTAGCCCAGCACTGACCCTGAAAAGTAATTTTAACCGTACTTACCAGTAACTTATCTATTCTTCCATAGGAATCCATTGTCTGGTTTTCAGCAGAAAAGTTTCAAAGTGTCGATTTTCACAAACTACAAATATTCCTTAAAAATCGCCTGTATGACTTAAACGCATTTTTTCAACTGTTTACAGGAGATGCACCAGTGCTGGATCCAGGATCCAACACTGAGTAAGAAAAAGTAACGATAACAGTTTTTACCTGCTAAGTGAATTTCCTTCCATAGGATAACATTGGTGATTCTATGAGGAAAAGTTTCTAAGTGTCAACTTTTAAAATACAATAATATTCCTTAAAAATCACGACTGTAACCAAAACGCTTTTACTCAACTGTTTACAGGAGATGTCCCAGGACTGAATCTAGGATCCAGTCCTGTGGTTAGAAAAGTAATCCATAAAGTAACTAACTGCATTTAACTAGAAATTCACATTGAGCTGAATGTTGCATTGTGTTTGAAAATGTGTTGCCCATTGCAACAACTGTAACTACTGTACTTAAAAGTCTATTGCCTATGTGCTAAGTATTTAAACTAAAGTAATTCATTCTGAGAAAGTATTTTTTGTAATGTAATGTATAATGTAATTACAATGTAATTTAAAAATAAATTATGTAAAAGAAATTGTTGCTAAAAATGTAGTAAATCAGTATGAAAAAATTAATATAAAAATTAATACATTTAAAAAATGTCATTTAAAAACCTTAGAAATTCACTGAAAAAAACGTAGGTTTCAGGCACGTTATAGTTACAAATTAGCATTTAAAAAACCTTTGAAATTCACTGAAAAAACCATAGGTTTCAGACACGTTATAGTTAGAAATTAGCATTTAAAAAACCTTTGAAATTCACTGAAAAACCATAGGTTTTAGGGACAGTTATAGTTACAAATTAGCATTTAAAAAACCTTTGAAATTCACTGAAAAAACCATAGGTTTCAGATATGTTATAGTTACAAATTAGCATTTAAAAAACCTTTGAAATTCACTGAAAAAACCATAGGTTTTAGGGACAGTTATAGTTAGTTGGACATTTCACTCGTACAAAACCCGTGAAATTCCCCCGTTATAGTTAGTTCAGCTAACTATAACTCGCGCCCCCGCAATGCACTGCTGATGACGTCACATATTACATCACTCATGACATGGTCAGTGACATCACTGATGACATCTCAAATGACATCTCAAATGACATCACTGATGACATCATCCACGTGATAATCTGATGCAGCTCCTCACACCCTAATATAACCTTTGATACACCCAATCTAAATTACAGACTGCCATTCGCAAAACTATAGACACTCCAACACCAATAACTACATACCCACTCACTGATTCTTAGGTCTACACACACACATCCACTCACTCACCCGTACAGTCACTCATACTTATGGTCACTCAGTACAGGACTATCATATGCACTCTTACTCCTATATAGACACTCAAACACACGCCACTCATCCATAGAGGTACTCACACACCTAGTCAGTCATGCAAATAATTAAACACACTGCCATTTACTCACCTATACAGTTATACACACACCAGCTCACTTAATCATACAAATACTAGCACATTGTTACGCTCTTATACAATCACTGATACAAGCACACACTCATCCATACAGCCACTATCACAATCACTCACTCTCGCTTATAGCTATTTATATACTCCAACACACATATATACTGGCTTTCACATATGTAGTTACTCACACATGTACCACTGGGACATACATTCACTCACTAACACACTCTTACACACACTTACCCACCCATACAGTCTATCACAGATGCACTCTTGAAACCATCCACCCAGTGAATCACCCACTCACACATCTATGCACAGAGTCGCACACACCCCACCCACACAAACACTCAGGCACCCATACAGATACTCAGACAACCAATCAATAACTCATATAGACACTCATGTAGCTATTCACAAACCCATGCAGCCACTTACACAGCAACAGACAGACGGATACAGACATTCACCCAGTTTAGTCACTAACCCATGCATTCAGTAAGATACGTTAAATCACTCACTTATAGAGTCAGTCACGCACCTACTAAATCATCCATACAGACACTTACACACCCACTCATTCTTCAATACGTCTTTTCCTATATATATTAAAAATATTTAAACTTTACAGAAACACACAGTCACTGGATGATGTCATCAGTGATGTCATTTGAGATGTCATCAGTGATGTCATCAGTGATGTCACTGACCATGTCATGAGTGATGTAATATGTGACGTCATCAGCAGTGCATTGCGGGGCGCGAGTTATAGTTAGCTGAACTAACTATAACGGGGAATTTCACGGGTTTTGTACGAGTGAAATGTCCAACTAACTATAACTGTCCCTAAAACCTATGGTTTTTTCAGTGAATTTCAAAGGTTTTTTAAATGCTAATTTGTAACTATAACATATCTGAAACCTATGGTTTTTTCAGTGAATATATATATATATATATATATATATATATATATATATATATATAAACATATTTAAACTTTACAGAAACACACAGTCACTGGATGATGTAATCAGTGATGTCATCAGTGTTGTCATTTGAGATGTCATCAGTGATGTCACTGACCATGTCATGAATGATGTAATATGTGACTTGATCAGCAGTGCATTGTGGGGCGCGAGTTATAGTTAGCTGAACAAACTATAACGGTGGAATTTCTCTGGTTTTGTACGAGTGAAATCTCCAACTAACTATAACATCCCTGAAACCTATGGTTTTTTTCAGTGAATTTCTAAGATTTTTAAATGCTAATGTCTAACTATAACGTGCCTGAAACCTATGGTTTTTTCAGTGAATTTCAAAGGTTTTTAAATGCTAATTTCTATCTATAACGTCCCTATTAAGTCCCCTTGAATCCTGAGGATCCCTGGGGGCCAACTAGCCCACCAGGTACCTCCAGTAAGCGCCACAGGGCTGCGTTGCGAAGAGGTGGACCAAGGCCACGCCCCTTTTTACACCTCTCTGCAATGCAGCTCTGTGGCGCTTACTGGAGGTACCTGGTGGACTAGTTGGCCCCCAGGGACCCTCAGGACTCAAGGGGGAATTAATCCCCTAAGTTACAACGCACCAGGGGCATGTTTGCACACTTACCATATCAGGCCCCGCCCCTCCCTGCACCACTGTGCAAACGCGCCTGGCGTGTTGTAACTTGGAAGATTAAGTCCCTTGAATCCTGAGGGTCCCTGGAGGCCAACTAGCCCACCAGGCACCTCCAGTAAGCGTCACAGAGCTGCTTTGCAGAGAGGTGTAAAAAGGGGTGTGGCCTCCGACCACCTCTCTGCAATGCAGCCCTCTGTTGCATACTGGAGGTACCTGGTGGGCTAGTTGGCCCCAGGGACCCCCAGTATTCAAGGGGAATTAATTCCCAACTTACAATGTGCCAGGGGCACGTTTGCTGAGTGCGCGTGATCCGGCTTTTTAAAAATAAAATTTGTAGAAGGGGGGCTGTGTGACACCCCTTTATTTTCAATATTTGGGCCCTGGGGACCCCATCCCCCAGGGCCTGACCCGTTTCTTTAAAAAAACGGGAAGGGGGCTGGGCGGCCCCCCTCCTGAGGCCAATTTCGGCCCCAGGGACCCCATCCCCCGGGGCATGGCCACAATGTTTTTTTTTTATTAAATAAATATTTTTTAAGGAGGGGGGCAGTGTGCCCCCCTCCTGAGGCCTCTATTGGCCCCGGGGACCTCATCCCCCGGGGCCAGCCTTTTATTATTTTTTTTGTTTTGTTTTTCAACAGGGAGGGGGGCCACGTGGCCCCCCTCCCGGGCCACTTCTGGCCCTTGGGACCCCATCCCCCAGGGCCAGCCCTCTCCGTTGGGGACCGTGGGGGGAGCCCCAATTCCCCCACGGTCCCGCCGGCTCCCCGCCTCCAACGGGAGCCAGCATTGCTTTCACACGGGAGCTGCTGACATGCAGCTCCCCGTGTGGAAAGCAATGTGGTTTGGATTTTGAAAGCGAGAGCAGGTTTCCCTGCTCTCGCTCTCAAACTCAAACCACAGTTTGCTATGGCAGGGCAGGAGCCGCGAGGCTCCCGCCCTGCCATAGCAAACAGCAGTGTCTTGGGGTGGGCACCCCGGACACTGCAGGATCTGGCCCTGGGGGGTAGCAGTCCCCAGGGCCATCAAGGGCTCCAGGAGTGGGGCCACACAGCCCCCCTCCTCTAGGTTGTAAAGCCCCGGGGAGGTGGTGGTCCCCGGGGCATGGGGGTCTGTAACTGACCCCCGCATTTGCATACTTAGTGCCCCAGGTTGTTTTTTTTAAAAATAGAAGCCCCGGGGAGGTGGCGGTCCCCGGGGCTGTGGGGGGGCCGTGTGCCCCCTGCATTTTTTGTGCAAAGCCCCAGGGAGGTGGTGGCCCCGGGGCATGTGGGGGGGCTTGAGCACCCACATATGTTTTTTTTTTTTTAAATAGAAGCCCCGGGGAGGTGGCGGTCCCCGGGGCTGTGGGGGGCTGCGTGCCCCCCGCAAACCATTAATAAAGCCCCGGGGAGGTGGCAGTCCCTGGGGCTGCGGGGGCCCCATGGGCCCCCGCACAATAATTACTCATGCCCCCGGGACTTGGCCCACCGGGGGGCTTAAATACAACGAAGCGTGGGAGTCCGTGCTTCGTTTTTTTTTATTTCATCAGCGGGATTCGCGGATCCTTCGTGACTTTTGCTAGTTTTTTTAAATGCTTTTTTTGGCCCTGGGGGTCCTTGTGGGACCTCCTGAGCAGGCCTGGGGGGTCAGGGTGTTTCTACCCTGCCCCCTTTTCTTGTTTTTCAGGCTTGTTTCACTGTTTTCTTGTGACTCGGTTCTACAGAGTCACAAGATGGCTGCCAACACTTCCTGGTTTGGAGTGTTGGCAGCCAATCCTAGTGAAGCTCGTGGTCAGGAGGGTTCGCAAATCCACCACATCCCTAGATATCGAAACTTTTATTTTTGAATTTCTCAGCAACTACTGAACGGATTTACACCATTTAACAAAAAGGATTCTTTCTGAACCAAGGGCTACCTTTTTGCCAAATTTGGTGTAATTCCGTTAAGCAGTTCGGGCTGTAGCCGTGTCTAAAGTTTCCTATGGAAAATTGATTTTCCGACCTCTATTTTTTAAATTTCTCAGCAACTACTGAATGGATTTACACCATTTAACAAAAATGACTCTTTCTGAACCAAGGGCTACCTTTTTGCCAAATTTGGTGTAATTCCGTTCAGCAGTTCGGGCTGTAGGCGTGTCTAAAGTTTCCTATGGAAATTAACATGGAGAAAACATGTTTTGGGATCCCCCTTTTTTCTCGGCCCCCGCTTGGCGAATCACCCCGAAACTTTCAAGACAGGAGCTGACTGGAGCGCCCCACTAGTTTTGAAAATTTCGCGAAGATTCGTCAAACGACGCTAAAGTTATTGGGAAACAAAAAATGCTTTTTCTATGGAAAATAGGTCCTAACTATAACTACCTACTGGCGACCGCCAGTAGGTAATATATATATATATATATATATATTATCTACTGGCGGTCGCCAGTAGATAGTTATAGTTAGGACCTATTATCCATAGGAAATCCGCGACATTCTATTTGCAATAACGTTGGCGCCGGTTGACGAATCTTCGCGAAAGCTTCCAACTTGTTGGGGCGCTCCGGTCCGCTCCTACCCTGAAAGTCTCGGGGTGATACGTCAAGCGGGGGCCGAGAAAAAGGGGGTCCCAAAACACGTTTTCCCCATTCATTTTTCCATAGGAACCTTTAGTCGCAGCTACAGCCTGAACTGCTGAACGGAATTACCCCAAATTTGGCAAAGAGGTAGCCCTTGGTTCAGACTGGTGCCTTTTGCTAAAATGGTGTAAATCCGTTCAGTAGTTCCTGAGAAATTCACAATTAAAATCACATATATATCTATGGGCGCGTCGGATCCGCGTACCCTCCCGATCACGAGCTGCATGTTAATTGGCTGTCAACACTCCAAATCAAGAAGTGTTGGCAGCCATTTTGTCCCTCGGTAGAACCGAGGACAGAAACAAGTGCGCAAGCGCAAAAGGGGGCAGGGTAGAAACACCCTGACCCCCTAGGTCTGCTCAGGGGTCCCACAAGGACCCCTGGGCAGAAAAGCATTTTTTTTTAAATCGGCGGGATGCGCTTAGGGTGCGCGGATCCGCCGAGAAAAAAAGAAACAAGTGCGCAAAACGCACAAAGGGGGCAGGGTAGAAACACCCTAACCCTCTAGGCCTGCTCAGGGGGTCCCACAAGGACCCCCTGAGCAAAAAAGCATTTTAAAAAAAAAATCGGCAGGATGCGCTCAGGGAGCGCGGATCCTGCCGAAGACAATCGAAGCGCGGTCTCCCGCGCTCGATAGCACTT
Organism: Calotriton arnoldi; assembly: GCA_963921515.1. Lineage (NCBI taxonomy): Eukaryota > Metazoa > Chordata > Amphibia > Caudata > Salamandridae > Calotriton > Calotriton arnoldi. Next base: position 74,466 of record CAWUFW010022401.1, on the reverse strand, counting down.
GCCCCCAGGTGGGCCAAGTCCCGGGGGCATGCTGGGGGGGTTTATTTTATGTATGGGGGCCTCTAGGGCCCCTAAGCCCTGGGACCGCCACCCCCGGGGCTTTATCATTAATGGTGCGGGAGGGCTCTGAGCCCTCCCGCAACCCCGGGGACCGCCACCTCCCCGGGGCTTTTTTTTATTTATTTTTTAAACCTGTGTGGGGGCTCCAGCCCCCACACGCCCGAGGACCACCACCTCCCCGGGGCACTAAGAAAATTGAAAATGGGGGTCCATTTTGGACCCCAAGCCCTGGGGACCACCACCTCCCGGGGCTTTCAAAATGTAGGGAGGGGGGCCGCGCGGCCCCCTCCTGGAGCCCTTGATGGCCCTGGGGACCGCCACCCCCAGGGCCGGCTCCTGCAGTGTCCCGGGGTGCCTACCCCGGGACACTGCTGTTTGCTATGACAGGACGGGAGCCTCGCGGCTCCCATCCTGTCATAGCAAACTTGTTTGCATTTTGAAAGAGAGAGCAGGAAACCTGCCTCTCTTTCAAAATGCAAACTAATTGCTTTTCTCACACGGGGAGCAGCATGTTAGCTGCTCCCATGTGGAAAAGGAATGCCGGCTCCCGTAGGACACGGGGAGCCGGCGGGACTGTGGGGGTTTGGGGACCCCCCACAGTCCCCAACCAGAGGCCAGGCCCCGGGGGATGGGGTCCCCGGGCCATAAGTGGCTCGGGAGGGGGCCACGCAGCCCCCTCTCCCAAATAAAAAATAAAATAAAAAATAAAAACTTAGGGTAAGGCCGGCCCCGGGGATGGGGTCCCCGGGGCCTTAAATGGCCTGAGGAGGGGGGCCACGCAGCCCCCTCCATATTTTTTAGTTAAAAAGAGGCCATGCCCCGGGGATGGGGTCCCCGGGGCCAATAGAGGCCCAGGAAGGGGGCCACGCGGCCCCCTTCCCGTTTAAAAAAAAAAAAATGCTCAGGCCCCGGGGGATGGGGTCCCCGGGGCCAAGAGTGACCGAGGAAGGGGGCCATGCAGCCCCCTCCCATAAAAAAAATTTAAAAAAAAAAACGGCATCGTGCCGGAGGCCCTCCCTCCTCCCTGCAGTACTCTGCAAACGCGCCCCTGGCGCGTTTTAAGAAGGAAGTAATTCGCCTTGAATACTGGGAGTCCTGGGGCCAACTAGCCCACCAGGAACCTCCAGTATGCGCCAGGGGCTGCCTTGCAGAGAGGTGTACAGAGGCCACGCCCCTTTTACGCCTCTCTGCAACGCAGCTCTGTGGCGCTTAATGGAGGTAGCTGGTGGGCTAGTTGCACCCCAGGGACCCTCAGGATTCAAGGGAGTTAATCCCCGACTTAAAACGCGCCACGGGCGCGTTTGACAGTGGTGAAGGGAGGGCGGGCCTAGGTGACATGTGTGTAAACAGGCCCCGTGGCGCGTTTTAAGATGGGAATTAAATCCCCTTCAATCCTGAGGGTCCTGGGGCCAACTAGCCCAACAGGTACATCCAGAAAGCGCCACAGAGCTGCGTTGCAGAGAGGTGTAAAAGGGGTGTGGCCTCTCTACACGTCTCTGCAACGCAGCCCTGGCGCATACTGGAGGTTCCTGGTGGGCTAGTTGGCCCCTAGGGACCCTCATGATTCAAGGGGACTTAATCCCCCAACTTAAAATGCGCCACGGGCGCGTTTGCACAGATGTCACCTCAGGCCCCGCCCCTCCCTTCACCATTGTGCAAATATTCCTCTAAAATCTGCCGAACTACGAATTCTGATTTACTCACCTGTTATCAGGAGAGACCTCAGTGCTGTATCTTTCAGCCCAGTACTGGTCCTGAAAAGTAATTTTAACCGTACTTACCAGTAACTTGAATTTCCTTCCATAGGCTAACATTGACTGGTTTCACTTGAAAATTCTTCTAAGTGTGGAGTTTTGGAACTTTAAATTATTCTTCTAAAATCAGCCGAAATACGAATTCCGATTTACTCACCTGTTATCAGGAGAGAACCCAGTGCTGCATCTTTTAGCCCAGCACTGACCCTGAAAAGTAATTTTAACCGTACTTACCAGTAACTTATCTATTCTTCCATAGGAATCCATTGTCTGGTTTTCAGCAGAAAAGTTTCAAAGTGTCGATTTTCACAAACTACAAATATTCCTTAAAAATCGCCTGTATGACTTAAACGCATTTTTTCAACTGTTTACAGGAGATGCACCAGTGCTGGATCCAGGATCCAACACTGAGTAAGAAAAAGTAACGATAACAGTTTTTACCTGCTAAGTGAATTTCCTTCCATAGGATAACATTGGTGATTCTATGAGGAAAAGTTTCTAAGTGTCAACTTTTAAAATACAATAATATTCCTTAAAAATCACGACTGTAACCAAAACGCTTTTACTCAACTGTTTACAGGGAGATGTCCCAGGACTGAATCTAGGATCCAGTCCTGTGGTTAGAAAAAGTAATCCATAAAGTAACTAATTGCATTTAACTAGAAATTCACATTGAGCTGAATGTTGCATTGTGTTTGAAAATTTGTTGCCCATTGCAACAACTGTAACTACTGTACTTAAAAGTCTATTGCCTATGTGCTAAGTATTTAAACTAAAGTAATTCATTCTGAGAAAGTATTTTTTGTAATGTAATGTATAATGTAATTACAATGTAATTTAAAAAATAAATTATGTAAAAGAAATTGTTGCTAAAAATGTAGTAAATCAGTATGAAAAAAATTAATATAAAAATTAATACATTTAAAAAATGTCATTTAAAAACCTTAGAAATTCACTGAAAAACCGTAGGTTTCAGGCACGTTATAGTTACAAATTAGCATTTAAAAAACCTTTGAAATTCACTGAAAAACCATAGGTTTCAGACACGTTATAGTTAGAAATTAGCATTTAAAAAACCTTTGAAATTCACTGAAAAAACCATAGGTTTTAGGGACAGTTATAGTTACAAATTAGCATTTAAAAAACCTTTGAAATTCACTGAAAAAACCATAGGTTTTAGGGACAGTTATAGTTAGTTGGACATTTCACTCGTACAAAACCCGTGAAATTCCCCGTTATAGTTAGTTCAGCTAACTATAACTCGCGCCCCGCAATGCACTGCTGATGACGTCACATATTACATCACTCATGACATGGTCAGTGACATCACTGATGACATCACTGATGACATCTCAAATGACATCACTGATGACATCATCCACGTGATAATCTGATGCAGCTCCTCACACCCTAATATAACCTTTGATACACCCAATCTAAATTACAGACTGCCATTCGCAAAACTATAGACACTCCAACACCAATAACTACATACCCACTCACTGATTCTTAGGTCTACACACACACATCCACTCACTCACCCGTACAGTCACTCATACTTATGGTCACTCAGTACAGGACTATCATATGCACTCTTACTCCTATATAGACACTCAAACACCGCCACTCATCCATAGAGGTACTCACACACCTAGTCAGTCATGCAAATAATTAAACACACTGCCATTTACTCACCTATACAGTTATACACACACCAGCTCACTTAATCATACAAATACTAGCACATTGTTACGCTCTTATACAATCACTGATACAAGCACACACTCATCCATACAGCCACTATCACAATCACTCACTCTCGCTTATAGCTATTTATATACTCCAACACACATATATACTGGCTTTCACATATGTAGTTACTCACACATGTACCACTGGGACATACATTCACTCACTAACACACTCTTACACACACTTACCCACCCATACAGTCTATCACAGATGCACTCTTGAAACCATCCACCCAGTGAATCACCCACTCACACATCTATGCACAGAGTCGCACACACCCCACCCACACAAACACTCAGGCACCCATACAGATACTCAGACAACCAATCAATAACTCATATAGACACTCATGTAGCTATTCACAAACCCATGCAGCCACTTACACAGCAACAGACAGACGGATACAGACATTCACCCAGTTTAGTCACTAACCCATGCATTCAGTAAGATACGTTAAATCACTCACTTATAGAGTCAGTCACGCACCTACTAAATCATCCATACAGACACTTACACACCCACTCATTCTTCAATACGTCTTTTCCTATATATATTAAAAATATTTAAACTTTACAGAAACACACAGTCACTGGATGATGTCATCAGTGATGTCATTTGAGATGTCATCAGTGATGTCATCAGTGATGTCACTGACCATGTCATGAGTGATGTAATATGTGACGTCATCAGCAGTGCATTATGGGGCGTGAGTTATAGTTAGCTGAACTAACTATAACGGGGGAATTTCACGGGTTTTGTACTGAGTGAAATGTCCAACTAACTATAACTGTCCCTAAAACCTATGGTTTTTTCAGTGAATTTCAAAGGTTTTTTAAATGCTAATTTGTAACTATAACATATCTGAAACCTATGGTTTTTTCAGTGAATATATATATATATATATATATATATATATATAAAACATATTTAAACTTTACAGAAACACACAGTCACTGGATGATGTAATCAGTGATGTCATCAGTGTTGTCATTTGAGATGTCATCAGTGTTGTCATCAGTGATGTCACTGACCATGTCATGAATGATGTAATATGTGACTTGATCAGCAGTGCATTGCGGGGGCGCGAGTTATAGTTAGCTGAACAAACTATAACGGTGGAATTTCTCTGGTTTTGTACGAGTGAAATCTCCAACTAACTATAACATCCCTGAAACCTATGGTTTTTTCAGTGAATTTCTAAGATTTTTTAAATGCTAATGTCTAACTATAACGTGCCTGAAACCTATGGTTTTTTCAGTGAATTTCAAAGGTTTTTTAAATGCGAATTTCTATCTATAACGTCCCTATTAAGTCCCCTTGAATCCTGAGGATCCCTGGGGGCCAACTAGCCCACCAGGTGCCTCCAGTAAGCGCCACAGGGCTGCGTTGCGAAGAGGTGGACCAAGGCCACGCCCCTTTTTACACCTCTCTGCAATGCAGCTCTGTGGCGCTTACTGGAGGTACCTGGTGGACTAGTTGGCCCCCAGGGACCCTCAGGACTCAAGGGGGAATTAATCCCCTAAGTTACAACGCACCAGGGGGCATGTTTGCACACTTACCATATCAGGCCCCGCCCCCTCCCTGCACCACTGTGCAAACGCGCCCCCTGGCGTGTTGTAACTTGGAAGATTAAGTCCCCTTGAATCCTGAGGGTCCCTGGAGGCCAACTAGCCCACCAGGCACCTCCAGTAAGCGTCACAGAGCTGCTTTGCAGAGAGGTGTAAAAAGGGGTGTGGCCTCCGACCACCTCTCTGCAATGCAGCCCTGTGTTGCATACTGGAGGTACCTGGTGGGCTAGTTGGCCCCCAGGGACCGCCAGTATTCAAGGGGAATTAATTCCCCAACTTACAATGTGCCAGGGGGCACGTTTGCTGAGTGCGCGTGATCCGGCTTTTTAAAAATAAAATTTGTAGAAGGGGGGCTGTGTGGCACCCCTTTATTTTCAATATTTGGGCCCTGGGGACCCCATCCCCCAGGGCCTGACCCGTTTCTTTAAAAACGGGAAGGGGGCTGGGCGGCCCCCTCCTGAGGCCAATTTCGGCCCCAGGGACCCCATCCCCGGGGCATGGCCACAATGTTTTTTTTATTAAATAAATATTTTTAAGGAGGGGGCAGTGTGCCCCCCTCCTGAGGCCTCTATTGGCCCCGGGGACCTCATCCCCCGGGGCCAGCCTTTTATTATTTTTTTTGTTTTGTTTTTCAACAGGGAGGGGGGCCACGTGGCCCCCCTCCCGGGCCACTTCTGGCCCTTGGGACCCCATCCCCCAGGGCCAGCCCTCTCCGTTGGGGACCGTGGGGGGAGCCCCAATTCCCCCACGATCCCGCCGGCTCCCCGCCTCCAACGGGAGCCAGCATTGCTTTTCCACACGGGAGCTGCTGACATGCAGCTCCCGTGTGGGAAAGCAATGTGGTTTGGATTTTGGAAAGCGAGAGCAGGCTTCCCTGCTCTCGCTTCAAAACCCAAACCACAGTTTGCTATGGCAGGGCGGGAGCCGCGAGGCTCCCGCCCTGCCATAGCAAACAGCAGTGTCTTGGGGTGGGCACCCCGGACACTGCAGGATCTGGCCCTGGGGGGTAGCAGTCCCCAGGGCCATCAAGGGCTCCAGGAGTGGGGCCACACAGCCCCCCTCCTCTAGGTTGTAAAGCCCCGGGGAGGTGGTGGTCCCCGGGGCATGGGGGTCTGTAACTGACCCCCGCATTTGCATACTTAGTGCCCCAGGTTGTTTTTTTTAAAAATAGAAGCCCCGGGGAGGTGGCGGTCCCCGGGGCTGTGGGGGGGCCGTGTGCCCCCCGCATTTTTTGTGCAAAGCCCCAGGGAGGTGGTGGCCCCGGGGCATGTGGGGGGGCTTGAGCACCCACATATGTTTTTTTTTAAAATAGAAGCCCCGGGAGGTGGCGGTCCCCGGGGCTGTGGGGGCTGCGTGCCCCCGCAAACCATCAATAAAGCCCCGGGGAGGTGGCAGTCCCTGGGCAGTGGGGCCCCATGGGCCCCCGCACAATAATTACTCATGCCCCCCGGGACTTGGCCCACCGGGGGCTTAAATACAACGAAGCGTGGGAGTCCGTGCTTCGTTTTTTTTTATTTCATCAGCGGGATTCGCGGATCCTTCGTGACTTTTGCTAGTTTTTTTAAATGCTTTTTTTGGCCCTGGGGGTCCTTGTGGGACCTCCTGAGCAGGCCTGGGGGGTCAGGGTGTTTCTACCCTGCCCCCTTTTCTTGTTTTTCAGGCTTGTTTCACTGTTTTCTTGTGACTCGGTTCTACAGAGTCACAAGATGGCTGCCAACACTTCCTGGTTTGGAGTGTTGGCAGCCAATCCTAGTGAAGCTCGTGGTCAGGAGGGTTCGCAAATCCACCGCATCCCTAGATATCGAAACTTTTATTTTTGAATTTCTCAGCAACTACTGAACGGATTTACACCATTTAACAAAAGGATTCTTTCTGAACCAAGGGCTACCTTTTGCCAAATTTGGTGTAATTCCGTTAAGCAGTTCGGGCTGTAGCCGTGTCTAAAGTTTCCTATGGAAAATTGATTTTCCGACCTCTATTTTTTAAATTTCTCAGCAACTACTGAATGGATTTACACCATTTAACAAAAAGGACTCTTTTCTGAACCAAGGGCTATTTTTGCCAAATTTGGTGTAATTCCGTTCAGCAGTTCGGGCTGTAGCCGTGTCTAAAGTTTCCTATGGAAATTAACATGGAGAAAACATGTTTTGGGATCCCCCTTTTTCTCGGCCCTCGCTAGCGAATCACCCCGAAACTTTCAAGACAGGAGCTGACTGGAGCGCCCCACTAGTTTTGAAAATTTCGCAAGATTCGTCAAACGACGCTAAAGTTATTGGGAAACAAAAAATGCTTTTCTATGGAAAATGAGGTCCTAACTATAACTACCTACTGGCGACCGCCAGTAGGTAATATATATATATATATATATATATATATATATTATCTACTGGCGGTCGCCAGTAGATAGTTATAGTTAGGACCTATTATCCATAGGAAATCCGTGACATTCTATTTGCAATAACGTTGGCGCCGGTTGACGAATCTTCGTGAAAGCTTCCAACTTGTTGGGGCGCTCCGGTCCGCTCCTACCCTGAAAGTCTCGGGTGATACGTCAAGCCGGGGCCGAGAAAAAGGGGGTCCCAAAACGCGTTTTCCCATTCATTTTTCCATAGGAACCTTTAGTCGCAGCTACAGCTCTGAACTGCTGAACGGAATTACCCCAAATTTGGCAAAGAGGTAGCCCTTGGTTCAGACTGGTGCCTTTGCTAAAATGGTGTAAATCCGTTCAGTAGTTCCTGAGAAATTCACAATTAAAATCACATATATATCTATGGGCGCGTCGGATCCGCGTACCCTCCCGATCACGAGCTGCATGCTAATTGGCTGTCAACACTCCAAATCAAGAAGTGTTGGCAGTTATTTTGTCCCTCGGTAGAACCGAGGGACAGAAACAAGTGCGCAAAGCGCAAAGGGGGCAGGGTAGAAACACCCTGACCTCTAGGTCTGCTCAGGGGTCCCACAAGGACCCCTGGGCAGAAAAAGCATATTTTTTTTTAAAAATCGGCGGGATGCGCTTAGGGTGCGCGGATCAGCCGAGAAAATAAAGAAACAAGTGCGCAAAACGCACAAAGGGGGCAGGGTAGAAACACCCTAACCCCTAGGCCTGCTCAGGGGTCCCACAAGGACCCCTGAGCAAAAAAAGCATTTTTTTAAAAAACAATCCGCAGGATGCGCTCAGGGAGCGCGGATCCTGCCGGAAGAAATCGAAGCGCGGTCTCCCGCGCTCGATAGTACACTTGCCCCCGGGTGGGCCAAGTCCCGGGGGCATGCTGGGGGGTTTATTTTATGTATGGGGGCCTCTAGGTCTTCCCAAGCCCCGGGGACCGCCACCCCCGGGGCTTTATCACTAATGGTGCGGGAGGGCTCTGAGCCCTCCCGCAACCCCGGGGACCGCCACCTCCCCGGGCTTTTTTTTAATTTATTTTTTAAACCTGTGTGGGGGGCTCCAGCCCCCACACGCCCCGGGACCACCACCTCCCCGGGGCACTAAGAAAATTGAAAATGGGGGTCCGTTTTGGACTCCCAAGCCCCGGGGACCACCACCTCCCCGGGCTTTCAAATGTAGGGAGGGGGCCGCGCGGCCCCCTCCTGGAGCCCTTGATGGCCCTGGGGACCACCGGCTCTCTGCAGTGTCCCGGGTGCCTACCCCCGGGACACTGCTGTTTGCTATGACAGGACTGGAGCCTCGCGGCTCCCGTCCTGTCATAGTAGACTTGGTTTGCATTTTGAAAGAGAGAGCAGGAAACCTGCTCTTCTTTCAAAATGCAAACCAATTGCTTTTCTCACACGGGGAGCAGCATGTTAGCTGCTCCCCATGTGAAAGGAATGCCGGCTCCCGTAGGACACGGGGTGCCGGCGGGACTGTGGGGGTTTGGGGACCCCCCACGGTCCCCAACCAGAGGCCAGGCCCCGGGGGATGGGGTCCCCGGGGCCATAGTGCTCGGGAGGGGGCCACGCAGCCCCCTCCCCAAATAAAAAAAAAAAAAAAAAAACTTAGGGCAAGGCCGGCCCCTGGGGATGGGGTCCCCGGGGCCTTAAATGGCCTGAGGAGGGGGCCACGCAGCCCCCTCCATATTTTTTAGTTAAAAAGAGGGCATGCCCCGGGGATGGGGTCCCCGGGGCCAATAGAGGCCCAGGGAAGGGAGGCCACGCGGCCCCCTTCCCGTTTAAAAAAATAAATAAAAATGCTCAGGCCCCGGGGGATGGGGTCCCCGGGGCCAAAGTGGCCGAGGGAAGGGGGCCATGCAGCCCCCTCCCATAAAATTTTTTTTTTTTTAAAAATGGCATCGTGCCGGAGGCCCCGCCCCTCCCTGCAGTACTTTGCAAACGCTGCCCCCTGGCGCGTTTTAAGAAGGGGAGCAACTCGCCTTGAATACTGGGGTCCCTGAGGCCAACTAGCCCACCAGGAACCTCCAGTATGCGCCAGGGGCTGCCTTGCAGAGAGGTGTACAGAGGCCACGCCCTCTTTACGCCTCTCTGCAACGCAGCTCTGTGGCGCTTAATGGAGGTAGCTGGTGGGCTAGTTGCACCCCAGGGACCCTCAGGATTCAAGGGAGTTAATCCCCGACTTAAAACGCGCCACGGGGCGCGTTTGCACAGTGGTGAAGGGAGGGGCGGGGCCTAAGGCGACATGTGTGCCAACAGGCCCCGTGGCGCGTTTTAAGATGGGGAATTAAATCCCTTCAATCCTGAGGGTCCTGGGGCCAACTAGCCCAACAGGTACATCCAGAAAGCGCCACAGAGCTGCGTTGCAGAGAGGTGTAAAAAGGGGTGTGGCCTCTCTACACGTCTCTGCAACGCAGCCCCCTGGCGCATACTGGAGGTTCCTGGTGGGCTAGTTGGCCCCTAGGGACCCTCATGATTCAAGGGGACTTAATCCCCCAACTTAAAACGCGCCACGGGGCGCGTTTTGCACAGATGTCACCTCAGGCCCCGCCCCTCCCGTCACCATTGTGCAAATATTCCTCTAAAATCTGCCGAACTACGAATTCTGATTTACTCACCTGTTATCAGGAGAGACCTCAGTGCTGTATCTTTCAGCCCAGTACTGGTCCTGAAAAGTAATTTTAACCGTACTTACCAGTAACTTGAATTTCCTTCCATAGGCTAACATTGACTGGTTTCACTTGGAAATTCTTCTAAGTGTGGAGTTTTGGAACTTTAAAATATTCCTCTAAAATCAGCCGAAATACCAATTCCGATTTACTCACCTGTTATCAGGAGAGACCTCAGTGCTGCATCTTTCAGCCCAGTACTGATCCTCAAAAGTAATTTTAACCGTACTTACCAGTAACTTGAATTTCCTTCCATAGGATATCATTGCCTGCTTTTTGCTGAAAAGTTTCTAAGTGTTGATTTTTGAAACATACAAATATTCCTCTAAAATCAGCCGAAATACGAATTCCGATTTACTCACCTGTTATCAGGAGAGACCTCAGTGCTGTATCTTTCAGCCCAGTACTGGTCCTGAAAAGTAATTTTAACCGTACTTACCAGTAACTTGAATTTCCTTCCATAGGCTAACATTGACTGGTTTCACTTGGAAATTCTTCTAAGTGTGGAGTTTTGGAACTTTAAAATATTCCTCTAAAATCAGCCGAAATACGAATTCCGATTTACTCACCTGTTATCAGGAGAGACCTCAGTGCTGCATCTTTAGCCCAGCACTGACCCTGAAAAGTAATTTTAACCGTACTTACCAGTAACTTATATTTTCTTCCATAGGAATCCATTGTCTGGTTTTCAGCAGAAAAGTTTCAAAGTGTCGATTTTCACAAACTACAAATATTCCTTAAAAATCGCCTGTATGACTTAAACGCATTCTTTCAACTGTTTACAGGAGATGCACCAGTGCTGGATCCAGGATCCAACACTGAGTAAGAAAAAGTAACGATAACAGTTTTTACCTGCTAAGTGAATTTCCTTCCATAGGATAACATTGGTGATTCTATGAGAAAAAGTTTCAAAGTGTCAACTTTTAAAATACAATAATATTCCTTAAAAATCACTACTGTAACCAAAACGCTTTACTCAACTGTTTACAGGAGATGTCCCAGGACTGAATCTAGGATCCAGTCCTGTGGTTAGAAAAGTAATCCATAAAGTAACTAATTGCATTTAACTAGAAATTCACATTGAGCTGAATGTTGCATTGTGTTTGAAAATGTGTTGCCCATTGCAACAACTGTAACTACTGTACTTAAAAGTCTATTGCCTATGTGCAAAGTATTTAAACTAAAGTAATTCATTCTGAGAAAGTATTTTTTGTAATGTATAATGTAATTACAATGTAATTTAAAAAATAAAATATGTAAAAAAAAATTGTTTCTAAAAATGTAGTAAATCAGTATGAAAAAAATAAATATAACAATTAATACATTTAAAAATTGTCATTTACAAAACCTTTGAAATTCACTGAAAAAACCGTAGGTTTCAGACATGTTATAGTTAGGAATTAGCATTTAAAAAACCTTTGAAATTCACTGAAAAAACCATAGGTTTCAGACACGTTATAGTTAGAAATTAGCATTTAAAAAACCTTTGAAATTCACTGAAAAAACCATAGGTTTGAGGCACGTTATAGTTAGAAATTAGCATTTAAAAAACCTTAGAAATTCACTGAAAAAACCATGAGGTTTTAGGGACAGTTATAGTTAGTTGGACATTGCACTCGTACAAAACCCGTGAAATTCCCCCGTTATAGTTAGTTCAGGTAACTATAACTCGCGCCCCGCAATGCACTGCTGATGACGTCACATATTACATCACTCATGACATGGTCAGTGACATCACTGATGACATCACTGATGACATCTCAAATGACATCACTGATGACATCACTGATGACATCATCCATGTGAGAATTTAATGCATCTTCTCACACCCTAATATAAGTTTTGATACACCCACTCTAAATTACAGACTGCCATTCTCAAAACCATACACACTCCAATACCAATAAGTACATACCCACTCACTGATTCTTAGGTCTACACACACACATCTACTCACTCACCCGTACAGTCACTCATACTTACAGTCACTCAGTACAGGACTATCATATGCACTCATACACCTATATAAACACTCACACAACGCAACTCATCCATAGAGGTACTCACACACCTAGTCAGTCATGCAAATAATTAATCACACTCCAATTTACTCACCTATACAGTTATACACACCAGCTCACTTACTCATAAAAATACTAGCACATTCTTACGCTCCTATGCAATCACTGATGCAAGCACACACTCATCCATATAGCCACTCTCACAATCACACACTCTCACTTATAGCCATTTATATACTCCAACACACATATATACTGCCTTTCACATATGTAGTTACTCACACATGTACCACTGAGATATACATTCAATCACTAACACACCCATACACACACTCACCCACCCATACAGTCCATCACAGACGCACTCTTGAAACCATGCACCCAGTGAATCACCCACTCACACATCTATGCACAGAGTCACACACACCCCACCCACACAAACACTGAGGCACCCATACAGATACTCAGAGAACCAATCCATAACCCATATAGACACTCATTTAGCTAGTCAGAAACCCATGCAGTTGCTTACACAACAACAGACAGACGGATACAGACATTCACACAGTTTAGTCACTCACCCATGCATCCAGTAAGATACGTTTAATCACTCACTTATAGACTCAGTCACGCACCTACTAAATCATCCATTCAGACGCTTATACACCCACTCATTCTTCAATATGCCTTTCCCTATATATATTAAACATATTTAAACTTTACACAAACACACAGTCACTGGATGATGTCATCAGTGATGTCATCAGTGATGTCATTTGAGATGTCATCAGTGATGTCATCAGTGATGTCACTGACCATGTCATGAGTGATGTAATATGTGACGTCATCAGCAGTGCATTGTGGGGCGCGAGTTATAGTTACCTGAACTAACTATAACGGGGGAATTTCACGGGTTTTGTACGAGTGCAATGTCCAACTAACTATAACTGTCCCTAAAACCTCATGGTTTTTTCAGTGAATTTCTAAGGTTTTTTAAATGCTAATTTCTAACTATAACGTGCCTCAAACCTATGGTTTTTTTCAGTGAATATATATATATATATATATATATATAAATATGCAGATACCTATGCAGTTGAAGAAATTAAGAAAAATATTTTTGGGGGAATTGACAAATGACTTCTACAGCATAAGCCATACATAGCAAGTAATACAATCATACATAGGCCTTGATACATTTCTGATCCACTTCAGTACAGAGCAAAAACATTTTCACATTTGACTCCTAAATTTCTTTAGTTATATGAAGTTTGTTTTACCATTGTGAAATTGTTTTTCAAAATTTGCTGGCTGGGGGTGTGGCCAAGATGGCGCCGAGTAGGACGAGCCTGCTCGCTTCTCCACTTAACCGCCTAGGCCTCGGCGTATACTCATCATACAGCACACCGGGAGCAATGTAGAACTGTGCTCCCCCCGCGCCAAGTGACACCGGAGAGCAGACCTGGTCAGGAAGGGGTCTCGGAAGCGCCCTCTGACCTGCACCCGAGAGCATACGTTTCCCCGAGTGCAGCTCTCCCTGAACTGACGGCAAGCAGCAGGCTGCCGAACGGCTCGGGGACTGCCTGAGGCGATCGCGCCTGATTGAGTCGAGGCTGCACCCCGGGGATCGCTGACCGCTGCTGGACTGATGGCATTTGAAAGCCCTGGAGCGAGAGATCCGATCGTGAGGCCTGCTATCGGGTGGCCTGCGAGAAACGAGTTGAGAGGCCACTGGAGGAAGTGTGAAGCAGAGCAGGAAGACCCGAGAAGCAGAGGTGCTGGGCCAGCAGCAACAGAAGGAGGTGATCGGCATTCGGGTTGCCTCCCTTCCCCCTCTCTCCCCCTGCAAAGACCAGAGGGCCCGGGCTACAACGGAGACCACAGCAGGGAGTGACACCCCCGGGCCAACCAATCGGCGAGGAGGCCCTGCTCTCTATAACGAGATCGAGGACTGACCAACCCTGCCCGTCTGGAGACAGCGAGAACCGCAAGGTGGCAGATCCGCAGGTGAGGCCTAAGTTCGGGCTGGCGAGACTGCGGTGCAGTCCCCCCTCTTCTGAGATGGAAGGGTAAAGGACCAGGGGTCCTGCCAGACGGAGGGGTTGGGACAGAGAGGGGCCGGGCGCGGACACTAGAGAGCTGAGCGGCGCTTGCCTTCCCCTCTCTTTAACCTGCCCCCTGCGGAGACATCACAAAGAGGCCTACAAGACCGGTGGGCTCGGTCACTAGTGGAGCCCGTAATTGCTAGAGCTAGTCCCGGGTTGGGACTGATCCCTGGAGGCAGCGCCAGAGCCCAGAGCCGAATAGGAAGACCAAGATTAGTGCGGTACCCCCCTCCCTCCCTGATATTGAGTGAGGGTCAGGCCACAAGTGAGCTGCAACAGAGTTCGCGTAAGGCCAACGTGTGCGGAGCAAGTGATTCTGACATGCTTTCGGACCTTGCAGTGGTGGGAGTCCGGTTCAGGCCACGGAGCGGCAAAAGTCCCACAGTTTAAGAGTCTGGTCGTAGGGCCGCAACACAGCCCACAGTGAATAGAAGCGGCGGGCCACCAGTAGCAACACGGCAGGAGCTTTAGGATAGTGATCAATCACCAGACCCGGCTGAGTATATCGTCCCGCCCTCTGAGCCTAAACACAGCATAGTAATAATCGAGATGGCTTCTACCAAAACAAAGAAAGACCGGTCAGTCAAAGACCTTCTCCTCAGGTCTGGTGTTGGGGGCTCTGAGACTCTCCCTTCTTCGGCTGGTAGTCCCGCGGACACGGAGGCAGTGGATGCTGAAAGCCCAGTCACACGCGCCTTCCTAGAGTCCCTATTTGGCTCTTTGAAATATGACCTCCATACCATGAAAAAGGAGATAACCCAGGAACTGAGGGAAATGCGGAAGGGCTTGGACTCTCTGGGCGACAGAGTGGATATGCTGGAGACGCAGGCTACCACAAGAGATGAGGAGAAAGAGCAGCTCCAACAAGAGGTCATCCGCCTGCAGGATCAGCAAGCAGACCTCCAAACGCACACAGAAGACCTCGAAAACCGTTCCCAGAGGAACAACATATGGATCCGAGCTGTTCCACAGGGGTCCGAAGGGAAGGAAATCGAAACTCTCAAGGAGGAACTCTTCCACTTCATCCTGGGCTGCCTGCCGGAACAACGAATTAAGCTCGACAGAACACACCGGGTAGGCCCGAGAAAAGCAGCAACAGCTCCCCCCCAGACATACTCACGTGTGTCCACGATTTTCAGCTTAAAGAAAGGATCCTCAGAGAAGCCCAAGATAAACACCCTCTCGAATTTTGATCAATCAAGCCTCTGTTTTTTCAAGATCTAGCTGCGTCTACCCTACAAAAAAGAAGAGAGTTCGGGCCGATCACCTCCCACCTGCGATCTAAAGACATCTCTTACTCCTGGAGTCACCCCTTCCGTTTAATCTTCAAATGGGATGGTTCACTGGTTCAGATTCGCTCACTGCAGGATGCCAAAAAGCTGCTTGGCCTAACCGACGAAGATCTGAATGTACCTACACAAAAAGGTTCTAGATGACGTCCATCCGGAATCGAGGATCGGAAGAGGGTTGGCCGATACCCGCTTTGTCTCCGACCCAACCCTGAAACTATTGCAAAAGAGAGGCAGGGGGTTATTGACTCCCTGGGAGAAGAGACAGCTAATGTGGACTAGGTGGAGTTTGGCCATGCAGATTTGAGGGAGGGTGTTGGTACGGAAGCTTGTAATTGAATGCTCCCCGGTTATCACTGCATGAGGCCTAGGTGGTGCGGGGAGGTGGGGTAGATCCTGCTGACATCTTACGCCTTTCCATGGGGTTGACCACCCAGGATTATAAAAATGTTCGAAGTTTCATGTTTATCTGTATGTGTTTTGGTTTGGGGTTTTGTGGGCTATCTCCTCTATAGCACAAGCCCTCTGCATCAAGATCACTATAGCCGGGACGGCTCCCGTCTACCTGACAGGCTTTCATTCATTAACGCCCCTGGTCCGTGTTCTGATTATGGACAATATAGTTATAGCTGGCACTCCTGCGAACTTTCCCTATGGCTGGGACCCTTAAAATAATCTCGCTAAAAGTCAAAGGTCTTAATAACCCTACTAAGAAACGGGCCATCCTTTCATTCCTAGAAAACTCTCACGCACACATTTGCCTCCTTCAAGAGACACATCTGTTACCCCGAGATACCCATACTTTGACAGCCAGGGCATTCCCTCATCAGCTATTCTCATCCCACTCGGCCAAAACGGCAGGTGTCGCCATCTTAGTTTCTGCAACTTTCCAAGGTAAAATAGGCCCCAAAAGAGCTGAAATTAAGAGTAGGCTGCTGGCGCATACATTTACCTTAGGTCAACATGAGTTTACCGTTGCCACAGCTTATGCCCCGAACTCCGGACAGGAAGAGTTTCTTTACAAGGCAGTAAAAGGTGTAGCCGAATCCCCAGACAGATCACTGATCATAGGAGGTGACCTCAATCTTGTCCTTGATCATGAATTAGACATATCGGCCCAGCGCTATGGACAGACTGTGGCCCTTACTGAAAGAGGGAGACAGATGCTAACAGAGAGGGGACAGAGGGACATATGGAGGTCCCAACATCCGATGTCAAGAGAATACACATTTTACTCCCACCCCCACAAGACATATGACAGAATTGACTATATATTGACCACTGACACGCTGTCACAACAAGCCCAGCAGGTCGAGATACTTCCTTGCTCTCTGTCGGATCTCTCGGCAGTGAGCATATCTCTAGCCCTCTCTTATCCATGCCCTACGCGTCGGCTGTGGAGGCTAAGAGAGACGATGTTGCAATGCCCCATGGTTGTTCAGCGTATCACACAGGCTATAGTAGATTACCTGTCCAACAACAATACGCCGGATACCCCCGTTGCCATAATATGGGATGCGTTGAAGGGGGTAATCAGGGGGGAGTTCCTAGCTATATCCGCGCATGATAATAAAACTCGGAGAAAGAAGAGGGAGCAACTCTCCGACGAGGTGGAGAGGTGTGGTGCAGCGGCCAGGGCAGCTGACTTCGGAGCACAGGGCTCACGGTTCGATCCCCGGCGGCAGCTCAGCTCAGCACCATGTGACTCTGGGCAATAGCTCACTTAATTTCCACAACGGCCCTCAGCGCCTTGAGACCCGTAGGGGTGAGTAGTTCGCGCTTTACAAAATACGGATTTAGGT
The DNA here is from genome assembly GCA_963921515.1 of Calotriton arnoldi. Classification (NCBI taxonomy): domain Eukaryota; kingdom Metazoa; phylum Chordata; class Amphibia; order Caudata; family Salamandridae; genus Calotriton; species Calotriton arnoldi. The sequence goes on along the minus strand of CAWUFW010022401.1, from coordinate 57,061 downwards.
GGCAGAACTAGAACGAATACACCAAAGAACTGGTGCTCCCAGAGTTCGGAAACAACTAACAGCAGCGAAAGTCCAATTAGCGGGTCTAGACATAGATAGAGCTGAGCATGCAGCACTACGGCTCCGGCACGCATTTTATTCCAAAGGCGATAAATGTGGGAGACTTTTAGCCAACAAATTGAGGGCACAGAGGCAACTGTCCAATATCTCAATGGTTAAAGACCACTCTGGGCAGGAGCAAGCCACTGATCAGGGCATTGCAGACAGCTTTCGACAATACTATGCATCCTTATACAAAGTGCAGGAACTTCCGGATGAGGCACCTATTCAATATTTACAAGGGGTGAAGACTGCCAGGCTAGTTCCTAGTCAGGTGGAGGACCTCGAATCACCAATTAGATTAGAGGAAGTTATATCCGCCATATCAAGGCTAAAGCCACTTAAATCCCCTGGCCCAGACGGATTCTCCTCAAATTTCTACAAAGCCTTCTGAGTTACACTGGCCCCATTATTAGTGAGGGTATTTAATTTGATTGGCTCGTCCTCTCCCATACCATCTACTATGCTGGAAGCGCTAGTCACAGTTATACCTAAACCGGGGAAGGGCAATCAGATCTGTGCATCCTATCGTCCTATATCCCTCCTCAATGTCGACCTCAAAATATTCACAGGGATCCTGGCGCAGAGGCTTTCCTCCTGCCTCCCCGGGTTAATCGACCCAGATCAGTCGGGCTTTGTATCGGGGAGCCAGTGTTCCGACAATACCTGACGCCTACTACATATAATAGATCAATCCGAATGCTTCCAAGATGAGCGTATGGTTCTCTCTGTAGATGCCAAGAAGGCGTATGACAGGGTACACTGGCCCTATCTCAAAGCAACCCTACATCACTTTGGTCTGCCAGACCGATTTATCAACTGGGTTTTCGGCAGTTACACCAACCCTGTTGCTCTGGTCCGGGTGAATGGAGTGATCTCATCCCCCTTCCCAATCCAGCAAGGGACAAGACAGGGATGCCCTCTCTCACCACTCTTATTCGCTCTATATATGGAACCCATAGCCCAAAGAGTGTGTGATGACCCCTCAATCTCCGGGGTAAGATTTGGAGGAGAGGACCATAAAATCAGTCTGTACGCCGATGACGTGGTGGCCACCCTGGAGCAGCCGGAGCGGTCGCTACCCACCTTGTTGGCTGAGCTTGATCGCTTCGCACATGCGTCGGGATGTAAGGTTAATGTCAGTAAATCCCAGGCTCTTAGTCTGACTCTCTGTCCGGCTACGTTGGGATCACTCAAACGGGCACACCACCTTCAATGGCCTCAGAACTCTATTCCCTATCTGGGTCTAAAACTTACAAGCAGCACACAAAGCACTGTTTCCCTAAACTACACGGCATTGTTGCGGCAGATCCGCGACTGCCTCCGTAGATGGAGGACTCACTCGCTGTCCTGGCTGGGCCGTATAGCAGCAATAAAAATGACAATCTACCTAAAATCATATATCTTTTCCAGGCCCTCCCATTGACCCCTCCTTCAGGAGTGCTGCGTGCATTGCAGACAGACTTAGAGCGTTTCGTCTGGCGGGATCAGTGGCCTAGGATGCACAAAGAATTAGGCTACAGAGCTCCAACTGAGGGGGGATTGGCAATTCCAAACCTCCAGGAATATTACTGGGCAGTGCAGTTGCGTGCTCTGGTCGAATGGTCTCAGCCGGAATCTGAGAAGCACTGGCTGTTCATGGATAGGGCACTAGCCATGCAACCACTTTGGGGGGGTCCCTTCCTCACTAAGTCAGCCAGACCGTGCAAGGTAACACATTCTACTTTATCAGCCTGGGATAAGGTTGCCGTCTCACGAGGGCCCACAACATTCCCGTCACCAATCATGCCTATAGTCAACAATCCAGACTTTACTCCAGGAATGGACGCAACTAATTTCGCGCAATGGTCAAAAGCAGGATGCCGTTCAGTAGGACACTTCTTTGACACAGAAGGGCCTTTGTCCTTCAATGACTTACGTGCGCAGCATAATCTTCCAGAAAAAGAGCGTTACCGTTATCAACAGATTAGGCATTGGGTAATGCAGCCAGAGAACCGAGGGGGAGCAGAGAGACAGCTTACGTCATTTGAAAAATGGTTACTTACAAGACATACAGATGCTCGATTGACAACAGACCTTTATAAACACATCCGGAGTCGGCCCAGTACCGAGAAAACTCCTGGACAGCGGAGATGGGAGGGGTAGCTGGGCAGAAGGAATGGCTGGATATTTATTTCAGGGCTCGCCACTCTGCGCACATTGTTGCTAATAAAGAAACAGCAGCAAAAATAGTAACATATTGCTAACTGACGTCCCAACGGCTTCACAGAGGTAATCCTGCGTGTAGCCCCTTATGCTGGAGAGCCTGTGGATCACTGGGTACTTTGACCCACCTACTATGGGAGTGCCCCCAATTATCAAACTACTGGCAACAGGTATTAGATGACATTGATACCCATTTCAATACCCAAATACCTCGCTGAAGGAAGTGACCCGATTAGGGTCACCCAGGTCACTCTTGACCTCCTCTAGCCTTCCAAGAATGAAGAGTCGATGACGCAGTAGAGAATACAAGCAAACAAGTTTATTCATAAAATACACTGCAGTGGAGTCCAATCTGACCAGCCGCCTATGATGGCTGATGAGGGACTGACTTTAACAAGCATAAAGTTACATTATGTATGTTGCGGAGTTCACAAAGACCCGCCTACCATGGAAAAACACTGGTAGGTATTGTAATACAATGGGGGTACAGAATATAAGTCTCGATTTCACAGCCTGGTACAAGCTATCTACATTTCAAGGTCGTCTGGCCTATCCTCCCCTCTAGACAGGTGGGAGAAGGCCTTGATCTAAGAGAAAAGTCATGCGCTAACGAGCTAACATGGGCATTGAGGAAACTAAACTTACCAAGGACCATTTCTCGTAAATGAGCAAACAACAGTTTCGAATGTGTAAGTAACAGTTTCGATTGTAACAGAACATAGCGTCTTCTCTAACTAAAATGGTGGCACAGATGTCAACCTATCCACATGACATCTGTATCAACTAATTACGCTTTACACACAATACGTAAATATAATGTATTAGCCATATAAATGCTAACATAATATAGGGTAAAACACGAGTAAAACAGTAAAACTACGTTTCAATTCTATCATTGCTTCCCAACCTACACTCTTTTAGGCCTGCCCAATCCTATTACCTTCCCACTTAGATCAAGGAGGGGCAAACAAATGGCATTAGCACTGAGGGCGGCTTTGCAAACATCCTATTTCACTGGGGAAGACAACAACACCTACCTACGTCGGATGGCTGCACAGACTGTGGGGGATTCTTGGAATGGAAAAAATCTCTCTTTCACTTGCTAACCCCGGGGCCTCTTTCCAAAACCTGTGGGAGCCCTTTCTATCACTATTGACATCCGAATTCAAGGAACTTACTTGTCCGAAATATCTAAGATTGCTACGTTTAGCAGACCCACCGCAGAGTGTACCTTTAGATGACGGGTCACCTCAGGGCATACAGGGATAGACAACCTGGATAAGGGTGTGCACTTGGAAACACCATTTATACATGCCTTAAGCCTCTAAAGGAAGGGGGAGGGGAGGAATTGGGTGGGGGAAGGCTTTGCTGCCTTCTCTGTCTTTCACTCTTTTGTTTTTGTGGTTTTTATCTCAGCTTTTCGCATGGCGGAACATGTACCAAGGAATATGGAACATATGTCACTTCTGTAAGTTGTATGTTTCTCTTGAAACCAATAAAGAAATATAAAACAAAATATGCTGGCTTTCACTTTAGGCAAAAATTGGTACAACATCACTGTAAATATTATATACACTCTTATATATATCATTTTAACTCCAAAGATTCAATTGTAATTCACAATATGCAACATATTATACTTTGATGCATTTCTACGTTTGCCTAAAGAGTCATGAGTTGGGCATGATTTTGAGTTTTCCAGATGGGATACTCCTACATATATGTGATGGAACATTCCATCTCCAAAAGTCCCTTTAAGTATCCCATTTTTCTCCATCATTAATTTTGGTTTGGTTTTGGGTATGTGTTACTCTGTCACCAATGTGTACACATTCCCAGTCCGTGTCGTTCCAAAAATATTATACCTCTCACAAATCTTTTCCACAAAACAGACTGCCTTACACTTGGCAGGAGTAAGATATCATGCAAATCTGTCACGTCTAACATGAATAAAACAGTATTTTATAATCAAAACACTTTTGGGATATGTTTTAAATCTACAATGTAGCCATTTAATCTGATTTTACTAGACATTTTGTCTCACTTGCTCACTCTTGTTTGTGTATAAAACCAACTTACCAATGTGACGTTTGGAACATCCACTGTATCATAAGTGCATTTAATGCTATGTCACCTGTTATAGGGCTAACCTTACATCATTCACAATAGTGAAGGAGCATCACACCTGACACAATAAAGACTACTGGCTAATTGGTATAACTGCAGCTTATAACATCCAACAAACTCATGTTTATGAGTTGTTTAGGCAGGCATGTGTCTACTGAAACTAGTTCTTTGCTAGGAAACAGAAATCAGGTGGTATCCTTTTCTACAAATTCATATACAAAACACATCATCATACACCTTGTGCAAAACGTACACCTTCAAGAACTCTTCTTGTTGCTGTAACAAAAATTAGTTATTTAACATGTTGAACTCACACTAGAACTTACTCCCTTGATGCTGCTGTTGGGCTCTCAACTGCCCATCAAGGTCCGGATAGGCCACCGGAAGTATGCAGGCCATTAGGGGGGTCAGGGTGCTGCGCACGCCCTTACCAGGTAGGGAGGACTTGCCCAGCTGGACTTCAGATGACTTCTTCGTCCAGCGCCGTAGGTCCTCTCACCTCTTCCTGCAGTGAATGCTGTGCTGCATGAAGAACCACAGGGTCGGCACCTTTTTTTTTAAACCTTTCTATTGGGTTTTAAACATTTCAAGAGCAATATGGTTTTTGTTACTACATATACTACATATAGATAGAGTTGGAGATTGAATCACATCTGCAGTATCACAGTTACAAAGACAAGCTTTGACGACTGACATCGTGGTGGAGATGGGCAATGATACATAGAAACTGGTACTGCCCACTGTGTGAGTCTGTCCTCTTGCAGTTATGCCCTCTAATGGGCTATATAAAAGAAAAGGATCATTAGAGGGAAATAATTATAGTTGGGGGGAGGATGACCAACTATGTACTCAGGGACATACTGCGGAGGGTTAACAGAGGTGTGTTTCATTTCGCAAGTGTTCTTGTTCATGCGGTGCAGGCGTAGGTGAGGCGTGGTCTTGATAGGTCTCAAGGAGAGCTGGCTGTGGCGACTGCTCGTGTGTGCTGTGTAGGAGACTCTGGGAGGGGGTTCTGCTTGCAACTGCGAGAGGGGGTGTGCAATACGGCACCACGGCCGATCACGATGTTGTAGGGGAGAACTGGGGATTTTTGATTGTGTGCCAGAAGCTCTGGAGGAGCGCGGCCCATTCAGTGGAGATGTGTCATCTGTGCATTCCTCGTATCTCTTCGTGCCTGAGTGCGTCCTCCTTGGCAGCTCCCCACTTATGGACCGCTCCAGCCCAGGCCACCAGAGGGGGCCCTGCAGGTGCTCGCCAATGCATAGCGATTCCTCATTTCACCAACAGGAGGGTCAGGGATGCGAATTGTGTTTGGACTTTGCAGTGTTTTCGACGTCGGAATACACCTAATGCGCAGGATTCCCATGTAGTGATATTAGTGAGCCCCGTGACCTCCTGCACTGTGTTGTGGATGGCATCCCAGTAGAGCTGCAGCGCGGGGCAGTTCCAGAACATGTATAGGAATGTTGCGCTAGGGGCTTGGCAGCGGGGGCAGGAGAACTGTGAATCTGGATAATGGCGCTGAAGTCACTCTGGTGTTAAATACGCGTGATGTAGAATGAAGAATTAGATGTTTTTAAACCAGGAATTTCGGGACACTTTTTTTGGCCTCCCAAACTCTGCCTCCCACTTGTGCCACAGTTGGGTGAGTGATATGGCCATTAGTTCCCGTATGGCTTTGTATATCCAGGTGATTAAGTGATGCCCAGGGCCCATGTGTAGTAGGGTGGAGAACTGGGTGTGTCGCTGGTTCACATTAGGTGGCAATCCAAAACTAGTTGCCAGTGGAGAAGGAACTGTTCTCGGGGGAGTCCGGTCTTCACCAGACCCTCAAATGTGAGAAGCTGGCCGTCGGTGAAGAGGGAGTCTACCTTGAGAATCGAGTGGTCCTCCCAAGTCTGTAATGCTTGCTACCCTGAGGTAAACCTGCCAGCGGTAGCAGGGGGGTGTATAACGGAGTTTCTCGAGATAGGCGGTGGATCTGTATCATACAGGACAGTGCCACCGTCACCTGTATTGGGTAAGTCGAGACAGGCTGAGTCCCCAGTAGGAGCAGAAGTCGGACTGCTGATATCGGTAAGGGTCCCACGTCTGTGCTGGCTTCTCCCAGATAGCGAACTGCCGTCCAGCGCGATAACCATTGGAGCTGAGCTGCCAGAAAGTATGTTTCGAATGATGGGGCTCCCAGTCTGCCCCGGTCTATCGATAATTGCAATTTAGCCAGGGCGACCCATCGGCGACCGCTACCCCAGATGAGGGTGCAAAGCAATGCGTCTAGTTCCTGAAAGAAGGGATGAGGGAAATGACTGGAAGATTTGTGAAATGATAGAGGAGGCTTGGTAAGGACAATCTTTGCTAGGGTGATTATCCCTAAGGGGGCTAATGGAAGGGTCTTCCAGAAGCTAACTGAGGCTCGAATGACCGCCCATCCCCTACGGTGATTGCCTTCATTCAGATCTTGTGGAGTATGATAAAGTCGTACGCCTAGGTAGCATGGAGCCTGAGCACTCCAGGGGAGACTGACACCCCCAATGCATTCCTCTCATGGGGGAGGTTGGGGCTATGAGTATATAGAAGATTTTGTCCAGTTGACTCTCAGGCCGGCCACTGTAGCGAAGTCTGCAAGAGTGGTCAAGATGGGTTCGAGATTCATTGTGATATCGTGCACGCAGAGTAGCAGGTCATCTGCGTATAAAGATACACTGTGGGTGACCCCGCTATTGGGACACCCCATTCCTTACCCTCCTCCTGAAGATGAACCGCTAGGGGTTCCATCGCAGGCCGAAGAGCAAGGGAGAGAGTGGACTGCCCTGACTTGTACCCCTAGACACCGGGAAGGGAGGTGAGATGTTTGGCCCAGTCAAAATCTGGACGTGGGATTTGTGTATAGTTGTGTCTTGTTTAGGCCTGGAATGTGGGGCCCACCCCCATGCATTGGAGTATTGCAAAGAGATATGGCCAGGGCAAGGTATCGAAGGCCTTCTCCAGGTTCAGGATCAGGCATACGGCCGAAGGAAAGCGGCTCTGTACTCGATCCTGGACGTGGAATAATCAGCGGGTGGAATAATCTGCGGATGTTCTGGGAGTTACACCTGTCTGGGACAAACCCACACTGGTCCTGATGTACCAGTGTTGGGAGGACTTTGGCGTAGCGGTCTGCCAGTATTTTAAAGAAAATCTTATGGTCTGCCGAAAACAGTGCAATCGGTCTGTAGGTGGTCAGCTGTTTCGGATCTCGATCCGGTTTTAAAAATGACACTAAGAGTGATTTGTGAAGTGATCCCGGGACTTCCCTGACTTCTAGCGCCACCCCATAAATATCCGCTAGCTGAGGTTGCTAGGAGAGTGGAGAAGGTACAATAGTATTCTAATGGTAGGCCATCTAGACCTGTGGTTTTGTTTCAGGCCAGGGCTTGGATTACCTGTTTCACATCTGTGGATGTGATCACCGCATCAAGAGAGGTCCTGTCAGGTGGGGTGATTCCGGGCAGAGGAAGGATGGCAATGAATTGGTCTGCTATTTCTGGGCCAGCCTGTCCCTGGGCCCTGTATACTTCAGTGTAATAGTCAAAAAAGGCACGGATGATGTCTGCTTTGAGAGCAGTGGGAGTGATTATTTCCGTTATGGGGCATGTGTCAGCTTCTTGCCGAATAAGCCAGGCCAACAGTGCTCCCACTCTATCTCCCTTGTGATGCTACCTGGCGGCGTGAGCCCTGAAGTTATATCATCTCAGGACTGCTAATACTAATGCATATGCAGTTTTGGCTTCCGCTATCTGGGTCGATGATGTGCCATCTGCGTCCGCTGCCTGGGTTAGGGTTGCCAATTTGCTTTCCGTCACTAGTATTCATCGCTCAAGTGCAGCACGGACCCCAGATATCTGCCAAATGCATGCCCCTCTTATGACGACTTTAAAGGTGTCCTATTCTAGCATCCTTGTGGATGCCGTTTTGGCATTTTTGGCAAAGTAGCTCCAAATGTTTTTGTGTTGCTCATGATGGAATACTTAGTCTTCGCGGCAGTAGCCAAGTGGGGACCAGGGGCAGGGGGGGCTGCCATTTAAGAGTGACAAGGTATGCATAGCGGTCGGAGAGGACTCGTCCCAAATAATCGCCATGCTGGATCATGGGAATTACTACGGGCGAGCACAGGAAGCAATCTAGTTGTACCTGGAGATTGTGCTGGATGGAATGGAATGAGTATAGTTTGACTGTGGGGTACCTGCTTCACCAAGCGTCTACCAGCGACCAGTGGTGTACCCACATACTGTATCATTCTGTCTTAGCATTGGCCATAGAGTTGAGATGGTAAACATGGGATCGGTCCATGGAGAGATCAAGCACACAGTTGTAGTCCCCTCCCAATTTCCACGGTGAATTGGTGAGCTGGGCAGGGATGCCCGATAGGAAATCCCAGAATTTCCCTTGCTCGGAATTTGGTGCATAGATGCTGCCTCTGAGTATTGGCTGGCCATCCAGGAGCCCCTCCAGGAGAGCAAACTGACCCTCTGTATCAACTACCCTTCGAGTTTCCTGGAATGGGACCTCTGGCCGGAGCCATATTAGTGCCCCACCTGCGTATGCTGAATATGTGGTTGCACAGAAGGTGCCTCGCCATCGCTTACGTAGTTTGTCTATTTCCCCAGCTGTTAAGTGTGTTTCCTGTATTATGGCTATCTGTGCTTGTTGTCATTTAACGTATGAGTAAATGGCGAAGCGCTTGCGCGTTGTGTGCATGCCACGTACATTTAGAGTGAGGAAACTGGTATCAGCTGTGGGCGTCATGATGGAGCTTTGGTAGAATGGAAGAGGGAGGCAAGGGGGAACACCTAACAAGCCTCACGTGCTCTCCAACTGGTATGGACTACTATGGACTATGGCACCCGCCCACCTTGTGGTTAGGGTCAGTTTGTAAGGGATAGTTGAGTGATAGACTGGGGGAGAATGCTCCCAATACTGGGGACCTACCACAACAGGCAGTATGTCAAAACCAAACATGATGCTAGCCCTCTACTGTAGTGTGGGGGTGAACCGTACTTGTGCCCTACCTAACAATGCGTGTGGCCTATGTGGAATCCGGGAGGTTGGTGCGGCCAAGAGCCAGACTAAACTATTCTACTGATGGTGTAAGTTTGTCTTGAAATTAACAGAGTTAGGTTAGGATAGTTGTGGGGATGGTAGCTACTAAGGTCAACATTTTAAATGAGCGTGTCCGCAGTTTGAGGGGTCACCAAAGGGGGAGTCACTGATTCTGCTTGAGAGGTGTTCGTGTCACTGATGTCTTCTTCTTATGTGAAAATGTGTGAACCCCTCTCGTCGTCTGTGGCCACTGAGATTGGGCTAAGGTCCACAGTCGCCTGTAGGGCCTTTCTGTGTTCTGCAATGATCTGTTCCAGGTTGTGGTGATCCTGTGATGGAGTGCTGGGGCAGGGATCTGGAGTGTGGCTTGACTTTCTTTCGGTGACGACGCCTATTTCTAGGTTCCCATGCTTATTCAGGTTGCCCTGGTTCCTGGCACGGAAATTCCTGGAGATGCTGCTCTATCCAGTCGAACGCCTCGGCAGGGTCTGTAAAGAAGGTGGTGGTTCTGTCATATATTATCTTGAGGCACGCTGGGAATAGCAGTGAGTACTGTATCCCTCTTTGGCGGAGACAGTGCTTTACTTCCAGGAAAGGTGATATTGGCGCTGTACCATTCGGGAGTAGTCGGGGAAGAGCATGATATGTTTGTCTTCCACTCGTATGGGCCCGTTTTGCCTGGCTGCTCGCAGTACTGCATCTCTATCGGGGAAGTGAAGGAGCTTCAACAGTAGTGGTCGAGGGAGGGACCCGAGAGACAGAAGGCGTGCCGACACGTGGTGCGCTCGCATCACCGAGAAGAAGGCTGTTAGTTCTGAGTCAGGTGTGAAAGATCTAAGCCACGTCTCCAGGTAACTGATGAGATCTGATCCCTTGACTCCCTCCGGTAGGCCGAGGACACGAATATTACTCCTCCGGGAGCTTCCTTCTACATCATCTGCTCGTTCCTCCAGCATCACAACTCGACTTTGTATTTCTTGTAGTGTTTTTTGTTGTGACTTTGCCAAGGGCTGTAAAGTGGAGAGAGTTTTCTCACCATCTACGACCTTGTCAGCCAGTTTGAAGTGGTCATCACGTAAGAGGTTGAGGTCTGTGGCTAGGGCCCACATCTATCCTCCATGGAGACCCTAGAATGTTCGATGGCCATTAGTACCTTGTCCAATTTGTCAGACATGGAGAGGGTGGTCGGTGCCTCCGTATCTTCTTGCTGGCTTTTGGTGACTTGAAAGTGGTCATATATCGGGGTGGGCACTTGCGATCCGATATTTGAACGAAGCCTCCCCATGTTCCAATGAGATGAAACGATGACACCCCGCCGTGTTCCGCTGTGCTGGCACGCTGAAGCCCACTCTCCAAAAGGTGGTAGCTTGTTCACTTTTCCAGTGTACGTTGGGATCAGGTCTACTGGCCTGTGTCTACCCATGGGCAGGGTTTCCTCCTAATATATCACAAAGCAGGTATTGCAGGAGATTGCCTCCCGTGAGTGGCAGAGAAGGTGTCCGCAGTTGGTGTTGTCTATGGTTGTGTGGGTTTGCAGGTCTATGTCTGATTCCACCCTGTGCCTCGATGGTGGTGCCGACTTAGGGTTTGAGGGGAGGGCGTACTCCTGCACCTCACAGCCTGGTGGCAGCACTGATGTAGGGCACCCAGGGGGGAGTTGGAGGGATTCTGGTCTGAGACCTGAGTCTTGCCCCCCACTGCAGCCCCGCGGAGTTCAGCCAATTATGCTGCACCGCGATTACGGTGCAGAGCAGCTGGCCCACCCGTGAGGTGCTCCCACTGTGCTTTTCACTTGTGGGGGCTCAAGCTGCTGCCACTGTGAGGCTGAAAGAGGGACCCTGGTCAGGGGTGCAGGGCCGCACATCTGGTGGGGAGTAGAGGATCCACGTCATTGCTCGGCACTATTGTAGGCCTCTATCTCCCTGTAGAGGGAGGGCTGTCACTTCGCGAAAGGTGAAAGGACCGCTGCTTTATACCATCACCGTCAGTGGGGGTCTCCGTGGCTGAGTATTTCCTTCAGCATGTGCTTCTGCCTCCACGCATCATATGGTGAGTAGCGGTGACCTGGCCCCGATCACTGCTCTCCCCACGTGGCCAGGGACTGGCTGCCCGGTCCCCCTCTCCTCACCTGCCACGTGTGTGTACAGCCTTCTGGGCTGGGGTCCCATCGATCTAGCTGAGACTCCATGCTCCTCAGCGGAGTCAATCACCGGGCACCTCATCGGGTGCTGTGAGCTCCTGCCCACGGAGCAACCTCACATTGTCAGGGCAGCCTCTCCCTAGCTGGTGCTCTGTCACTCCACGTGTTGCCGTCTCTGCGGCCTTGCCTCGCCTTTCCAGACGTGTTACTGTTCCTCCCTCCGGTTGGGTAGAGTGTGGGGAGCTGTAGCAGTTTGCCTCTACGTGTCGGTTTTGCCACTGCAGTTCGGACCGTAGCATTCGGTCCAAATCTCTTTTCTCTGTGCTAGCGGGTGCTCAATGTGATGCAAGGGGAGCGAGGCTGGTGGGCTTGGGTGTCATCATCTGCCGCCTTTTCTCTGGGTTTCTCACCAGCCGACGGGTGCCGCCATGATGGTTAGGGCCGCTTGTTGGTAATTCCTCGCGGCTCACCTTAGCACATCCCCCCAGATCTCAGCGCGGACTGTGCACAGCCCCGCCGATATTCTGTGTTACAGTGGCTCTGTTTGGTTGCCCCACTAGTGTGGATGGTGGGCTATGGTCAGGCTGACCCGCAGAGCTTCAGGCGAGCACGTCCGCCATCTTGACAGGTTCAGCCATGCCCCCCGGGTCTGCACCTTGTTGGCGATGACCTTCTATATCTCCTTTTTCTGATGGGTGTTGACCTGTATGGATACCAGAAATTAAAGAAAAAAGAATGATTTTGTGACTTACTGTTTGTATGTACTGATGTAACACAATTTTACGCATCAATCACAAGCATTACTCAAGAGTTACTACACAATATATATTTTGTCTTTCATTTTTCCAAAATAGGACAATAAATAATACTTTTATGGTAACCTAACCTGTTGACTACCCTTATGCCTTGTCAATCCCTTAATTTGTATAATCCAGGCCAGTGACATCATCTAGGCCAGGAGCCTCCAACATTTTCTGTAATGAAAGCGACTTCTCATCAGTGAATATTAGCATGAAATATGGAAGGCTAAACAACTTGCGCACTGCAACCAGACGCCCCCACACCCGGCCATATTGACTTGAAGCCTAATGTCCATAGAGCCAGATACTATGGTTTGAACTAAATACCATGACTAAAGGCACTATAAAAGGGCTGCCATGTGTGTCAGTGAGAGCGTGCTCCTTTGGGATGTATGAACATGTGTGCGTAGAAAAGGGGATATATTTTTATGGGTGACTGAGAGCCTGTGAAATTTAAACAGTTTGTGGAATTAATAACCCTCCATTTCTTTTTTCTTCCACTTAATAGCATTCAGAAGCATCATTTTTTTCACAACACCAATCTGGAGTTGACAATGAATTATTTCTAAGGGTCCAATACCTCAGTGCTTCACCTCTGTGACTCAGGCCCTGCCTGGCCCACAAATCTGACTGAGCACTGCTCATTGTCAGGCCCCAGCGGCGTAGCTAGGGTGGGCGGTGGGGGCGGTCCGCCCCAGGCGGCACTATTTTGAGGGCGGCGGCCACGCGGCACTGGCCAGTTATGGCGGCCTTTATAATTTATTTGGGGACACTCACTGACACTACTGTCAGTCAGTGTACCCAAATAAATTATAAAGGCTGTCGCAACGGGCCAGTGCCGCGTGGCCGCAGTTTGAAGTGCAAGCGCTGCACACGTGACCTGCTTGCAAAAAGCTCCAGCGCGTGCACCTCGTGATGTCTGAGCAGCCCACTACTTCCGGTGCAGCCAGGGAGAGGGCGTGCAGGGGTTGGGATGGATTCCTGCACGCCTACCACCACTCCCCGATGACGGTGGGTGAATCAGCTATGGTGCCTGACACCCCCAGATAGGACCCGTTTCCTTGAAGTGTCCTACTGTGCCCGAAGGCGGGGTGGTGGGTAGGGGTGCCGGTAATTCATTAACCCTTTCTGTTTGCGTTCTGGTGTAACAGATTGTAACGAAAAAAAACCCTGCTCTTTACAGTGGATGCCCTACCCTATGCGTGTTCGTTGCAGCATCTGACGTCAGGATAGACAGTGCCCAATGGCTACCGTGACGTCAGCACTCGTGAGGCAGACTTAAAAGTGGCACTAGCACTACGGATGGCTTAGGCTGGAGTTCCTCAATATAATGTTCTGGAGGCTGCGGTAAAATATTAAAATCAGTGATGATCGTCCGCGCTGCTGCGATCGGGGCCAACTCCAGGGACCGCGGCGGCCGCTGGAGCCAGGCCAGATCACACCACTGTGCTGCTCTGCTGAGCCGAGTGTGAACGCCCAGGTGGCGGGGCCGTTTGCCCCAGGAGTCAGTCGTTGCGGCCACTTGGCAGTCTGTTAAAGCGAAATGCCACGGCTCGCAAGGTGAGTCAGACTTTTAATAAAAACGTCCTTAGTGCAATTCACACTTCTAATTCTATGTGGCTCCACACTGTAGTTTTTCGCGACACCACGTAAACCGCGCCCCAGCACACTCTCAGGCTGCCGCCCGGCCAATTGTATCCCAGCATGAGGCTGACCCCTTAAATAAAACCCCATGTTGACGCGGTGGCTGCCCTAGAGTTGCATGTGTCATGTGCTGCCAACTGGGCCGGACCGCTTGGGTTTCATTTGGGGTCATTTTTACAGGCGGCCGGCACCTCTGCACTCTGGCCGCCACGGCCCTAGATTCCACTGCATATTTGTGGGGCAGGTGATGACGCCACCTCTGCCCTCCCGGTAGATTGGGACAGCTTTGATAGCGGCACCACAGATTGGGACTGTAATACCGGACCCTCCCCCATGCAGGCCGAGAGCAGCGTGTTGATTTTCCCCGTACCACTGAGAATACAAGACTTCCCAATACTTGTATTCGATGGCGCCATGAGACCCAGTTGGCTGCAAGGGCAGGAACAGTGGCTTTGTGCTAAGCAGGGAAATCGGGCCCCTCTACCTGGGCAGGCTAAGCATTGATACTACAGCACTCATATAGCGGGGGCCGCTGTCAAAGTGGTAGAACAATTGATCGTCATGAGAAAATGTCACTCATAGTCATTAAAATGTCACTCATAATTATATTGAAATTATGAAAATGTCACACAAAGCAACCTGAAACCTTGGCAGCTATGATGACACAGATACTGCATGTTAGCCAGGGGTTCAGTGACACCCCTCTCCTCACTCACCCCCCTTTCCTCGAGCTTCTGTTCTTCCAGTGCCTGCCGGCCACAAGGAGCAAAGCGTATAAAATCGATGACCTCGCAGAAATTCTGTAGACTTTTAAAGCTCTTTGTGTATTTTCTGTTGCGTGTTGCACAGGGCAGTTTCCATATTTTTACTTTGCATAACATTCAAATATTGTGGCATTTTCATCACCCATAGAAGAATGAGATGCGTTAGTAAAGCAGGAGTCTCTGTAGTTTGAGAAGGAGCAGTGTTTTGAAGGTGGGAATGGCATTTTACAGGTAAGATGTTGTTTAAGATTTTAAAGTGTACTTTAAAGGTAGGAGAGCAGAGTGGGTCTGAAGAGGCAGTTTTTAAAACTGGAGTGTAGTGTGTGAGTTTTGGTGATATAATGTGAGGGTAGAAGGAGTGATTTAAAGGTTGGATAGTTTAAATATAGGATGGGTTAATATAAGGCAGAGGTAGTAGGAGTATGGAGTAGTTTGGGTGTTGAAGGGGTAATTATGTTTGTATGCATTTACTGATCTAGCACGTTCTAAATTCAGTACACTTGTGAGCAGATTTACCAAGATTCACACTATGCAACTATGTGCAATAGTCTCCTTGCACAACCAAAATTAGCATTGCATTGTATTTACTGCGCATTGTGCCACAATGATGGCATCAGCCACACACATGCAAATAACTCTGTTATTTGTGACAATAAATATGATTTTTCATTTATGCAAAGACAGAGAAAATATACTTTGTATGAGTTTTGTGTTTTGAGTAAACCCTCGAATACAATTCTTTCATGCAGACAGCCTCCTAAGGGTAAATTGGGCACTGTGTGTAATTTTAGCAAATATCACACCTAATATGCTTTGAAATATTTTGGAATTTCCCATTGTCTGTTGTTTGTACTGGGCTACGCTAGTTTGTATGGCTTTAGTTTAGTTGATATGGCTTTGCTTGGAGTTCTAGGCCTGTAGGTGTGGTTCCTACCCCATTACCCCCACTTTGCAAGAAATCTAAGGGGTTTTGTGCTATGCGACTAGAATTAGATTACTCAACATTATGTTGTTACATATATATTATAATTTATGGAATAATAAAAAGTAAGATGAGAGAGGGTGAATTTCAATATCACTAAATAAGGCCAGTTCTAGAAATCCTTGGTATAGTGAAAGGCAAGGGGCATGGGGTATTGAGGCTGACATTGTGACATCGAAGATTTGCTCAGGTAAAATGGGTCATGCTTAGTGCGCAGGGTAAGTTGATACTGGGAGACTGAGTATAGGAGTAGTAGGTAGGAGGTGGGGACAGTTTGAAAGTTGGAAGTATTTAGAGGTCAGGAGGGATGTGACAAAATATAGGGTAGCTTCGGTGCTGGGGAGGAAGTTGGAAGGGAATAGTTTACAACTGGAGGTAGTTTCAGCAATGGAGGGGTAGTTTGAAGGTGGAGTTCGCATGAAGGTAGGGGTAGTTTGTTTGAAGGGGTGACTTTGTTCTAGAAGGTAGTAAGTGGAGATACTCATACTGTAGGCAGAGTTCTTTGACAATAGGAAGTAGTTTGAGTGGAGGGGTAGTCTAAAAGTATGGGGTAGCGAGAAGATGGGGTAGTTTTAGTGTTGGAGAGGTTGTTTTGGTGCAGTTTGGGTGAAGGAGGTTAGGTTGACAGGGGAGGGATCATTTGAGCATAGAAGTGCTAGACTGAAGGTAGAAGGGGACAGTGTGAGGGAAGATTGGGATATCTGATGGTTGGGATAGGTTAAGGGGCAGTATCAGGTAAAAGTGCATTAGCCCTGGCTGTGTATTAGTGCCATTTAAAATTTGTTTTAGCCACACTGCAAAGCATCTGCACTGTTGTACAGCATGGCTACAAAGCATTGCCAAAGCAATAGCTCTCATAAGCAAGACCTTATGGCTTTGCCAGTGCTTGTTTTTTATTACAGCGTCAGCTCAGCAAAGTAAGTCTGTGCTGAAGTGGACATTTACAGCAGAAGAGTGAATGTGGCAAGCAACACCTGTGTGTTCTTAGTAACACACACAAAAAGAGCGCGGGCGATATGAAGGTGCAGAGACCTTGGCATTACTCACGTGCTAACGAGAGATGTTTGTGAGGACAGGCACATACCGTGATATCAGGACTCACATTCAATTACTTTGCTTTCTAAACTTTCAGGAATATTGAAACGAGGCACCTTGGGTGCAATTCATTTTAATATTACATTGGGAAACTGTTATTAATATACATTGCCACGGTTCCTTCTGCAGATTCCGTGGGTTGTCCCCTCCTAGTATACCCTTTTCCCCCCACAAAAATAAGAAAATATTTCTATGGATTTTCACATATTTTTTGCGGGCATGGGGCTGTCTCTAGTGACAAGTGCAGGGTCAAGGCTGTCTCTACGATGGGCCACGGGTCAGATCCCCCTTCTGGACTGGGTAGGTAAAAACTGCATTTTTCACATTCTACTGCATTCTCTGGCCTGACACTCCAGCTTATTGAAATGCTTTCGGAGCACTGACAGTCTTTAAAAACTCACATTACTATACTGTAGTGACCGTAGGCGACACTGAGTTGGTGTTGAGTGCTCTCTGTTTGGCGGGAGGGAGGAGTAGAATGGTTACACTGCTCTCTCCTGGGATGGGGGGGGTCAGGGTATGTAGTTCTTCTGCGGATGGGTCAGTGGATGGCTCCACTGCTCTCTCCTGGGAGGGGCACGTGGGATGGCTTCTACTGAGCTCTCATGGGGGGCTTGGGTGGAGTGAGAAGGATTCCTCTGCAGGGCTGGTACTGCCCCAACTGCAGAACTCAAGTTAGTCTAGTGATCAGGTGCATTGGACTCACCTGTAGTATCCTGAAGGTGCTGCCAGGGGAATCGTGGTCAAACCCAGTGTGGTGGACCAGTCTGCAGACATTGCTGAGGTCATGGACGGGGCAGATAGGGGACAGGGGACAAGGGTCCTGCACAAGGTGTGATGTTATGAGTGAGATGTCACAAACAGGGTAGGTAGAACTGATGTAAGTTTTGGGTTTCCTTCTGCTTTTCCTTCAGTGGTGCAGCTAGGTGGGGGTGGTCATGTATGTGCATGTAACTTGCATGATCAAGGTAACTATTAGCGGTGATACTACGTGTCTCTCGGACCTCTTTCAGGTGCTCGCCGTCCTCTTTCCCCAGCACCCCCCAGGCGGGCGGCAATCTGAAGGATAGCCCCGGGCACCACAAGCTCTAGCTATGCCTCTGTCAGGCCCTGCTATCTGAAGCCTGATGATCATGATGTGACATGAACACAACCTCTTCTTAACTTTGAACTGAAAACATGACCTTGTGCTTATTTGAAAAACAACTCAAGGCTGTGAGCTACTCTGAAGGTGTCTGGGAGCTACTGGGAGCTCTCAAACGACTTGTTGGTGACACCTGATCTAGGCTGAGTGATATGTGGGATGATACTCATAGCAAACAATTTTAATTTGGTATGTAAACAATCCTATTTATGTACAGTTGTAAATAACATAATCTTTCCATTTTTACGTGATGTGAAATTTCTACATTTCACATGAAAATCATACAGATACATAGATAGATCTCAAAATACACACTAAATAAAATGTAGGGCTCAAAGCACACAACAAACACTAATGTTTTCACACCATCGTTGTCTTATGTAAAGTAAAACATAAATGACACTTCACTGCATTCAATACACTTCACTCAGAAACTCAAAGGGACATTCCAGCCTGTGTATTTTAAAAAAAAACAGACAGATTTACAAATACATGTTAAACATGTACCTGTTCCTCTGGTGAGCCACAAAGCTGGCTGCACAGGGACAGAACCTCAGTTGCCAGCAACAGCAGCTCCCCTGGCAAGAAGGCTCCGGGTCCTGTCACCTGCTCTTCCTGGCATTGTGGCTTCCAGATGTCAGAAACAGCAGCAAACGTTGACGAGGTCTTGTTGGCTGCAGTGTTAGGAGCAAGTGAGCTGTTTTTGAAAATGCTGCATACATGTACACGACATACAGGATTGTCTGTAGAGACGGACACAGCCATTGACTTTCGTACGTTGCTTTCAGACACGTTAGCCTACTGCAGTGTCCGTCGTGGTGTTTCCCACCCACTACGCAGTCAACTTCCGCCGTGGCCATATGATTCCAATTGTTCTGACGGCGAGGTCAAGCGGCCACCATTTTTGATGATCAAATAGTGTGTTTGTGACTGTTAATGCATCACCACCACTCACAATGGTTGCTAGTTTGTTTACATATTCAAAATTTGGTCACTAATTTTTTTTCTTCTTCTTAAAACAGGTATATGTGGGGTATTACTGTGGTTAAATGCAAAAGTTGCACGGTGTGTTTACACTTCAATTGACGGTATTTTGGAAGATTTTTTTTAAAAAAAAGAATGAGTAAATAATACATTTGAAATTTATTATTTGCACATTCTTTTTTTTTTTTTTTTTAAATAGTGAGAGGTAAAAAATGTCATTTGTGATGACAAAAATGACAAAATCATATGTTAAGGTTAAAGTATGTTGAGAAACCATATATATTTTTAGCACAACATGACATTTGTGTTAATTATCCCCTGGTTGCAATTCTTGTAGGGGTTCCCCCTTTAAGTGTTCATGATAACGAACCAACGGAGGCACAGATGCGCAAGACAAAAAATTGGTGTGATCATTATTCATCAGGTCAACCTGGGATATCAGCCCATATTATAATAACTAGACGGGTGGCCTGGGTGGGAAATGGCCCCAAATGCGTACCAGGAGATTGTATTATAATTCATTTTAATAAACGGGATATAGCTGACAGGTTGTTCTGGGATGCCTCGGAACTATATGGGGGGACATTAGGGTTTTACCTTTAGGTTATTTTTACTCCCCGGTAAATGCCCCACGACCTTTTGAGAGGGCCAGTGGGGCTACTTTCACTAGTTCCTCCCTCCCTGATCTGGGGCTGCCCCGTAGTCATGGTAGTGGATCATGCCCTAGAAAAACTAAAGTGGGAGAAGTAACACAAAAAAAAGTGGTAGCCTTGACACCAAGGCCTAGGGAGGGAGGCTTATCTGTCTCAAATAGATTTTCTCCACTCACTTTGATGGACCAGAACGACTGACTGGTGGAGCCAGTGGTTGGTAGTTTACAACCATCCCCTAAAAATTCAGGTTCAGATGATGTAGGCGCGGTAACTCTCCCAAGTTGCAGAATTATTAGTTGGAATATTGCGGGCCTCAAAGCTAAAAGGGATGATCCACTTTGGTTGAAGGTCATAAGATCTTACGATATAATTGCGCTTCAAGAAACTTGGGATAGGGGGATAGTTTTTGGGTGGATGGTTTTAGATCCTATGTTCTACCTGCTCGTCCGGCCTTAGCTGGTAGAGCAAAGGGTGGTTTGATGCTCCTCCTCTCCTATAATCTAGCGGGCTCTTTACGTAGATTAGAGGTAGACTCATTTAATGCCCTGGTAATAGAAGTAACCCGGTCAAATATTCTTAAGCTATTACTCATTAATTTTTATAATTCTGGGGAAAATGATTTTTTAAATCGACATTTGATTAAGCGGAACTCTTTTTTAGAAGACTATAGGGTTAAACAATCCACTTTTTATCATATATTAATTATGGGTGATTTTAATATACATTTGTGCGATCGGCATTGTCTTATTGACGATCACTTAGCTCACACTCATTCGGTGATCTCTCATTTTGAGCACTTGCCCCAGGGGGAGGGTTTAGAGAACCTTTTGTCTGGGGCCGATCTTTTTGAACCAGCCTTTTTTAATCAATCTGATCGTTGTCCTACGTTTAAATCCAAGGCTAGAGATACCATTATAGATTATATATTCTTGTCCTCTACTTTACTTGACAAGGTAGTTTTTTATAACGCTATAGTTTCATCTTTTAGTGATCATAACCCTGTCATATTGGAACTGGATAATAGTTGCGGGTTTCTGGGAAACGGTGGGGTAAATTTGGGCGTCAATAGTATGGTAACCCGTGATCAAGGGCGGAGGCTCAAGTGGTCCAATGTGGTACCAGATTCCTTTTTTAAAGATCTTTGCCTAAAAATTAGCGGACATATTGCAATGTGCGCTGACCCTTTAAGCCCCGAGGATGCGGTCCTCGGAGCCTTTGATGGTATTTGCAGACAGATATCAGTGGACTTGACCATTAACTCTAAAATGAAAATCAAATTAAGTGAAAAATGGTTTGATGAAAACTGCTCACGAGCTCACCGTGCCCTAATTTTAGCCTTGAAAAGTTCTCCTCGAGATAGGGACTTGATAGTGTGGTTACGGAAACAATACAAGACTGCAGTTCATAGGCGGAAATCAGAGATTAAGGCAGAGGCTTGGAATGATCTTGTTTCTGTCGATGTGTTAAAGGATAGCTCTAGATTTTGGTCTATTGTTAACTCCCCACTTTTTACAGGTCAGGAAAACGATATTCAGGAAAGTAACATCACAGAAGCACAGGGGTTGGCTCATTTTGAGGGAATTTATGGTTCTGACGAGACGATGGAAACTTATTTTAAGGCATCAACCCACCAAGTTACAGCATCTCTTATTTTTAATGAGGAAGACGTTGAGAGAGCAATAAAAGATACATCTAGTAATAAAGCACCAGGTCCAGACCGTGTCCCAGCAGATCTTTATAAGTGTAACCCCAAATTTTGGGCTAAGATACTTGCAAATGTTTTTAATGCCGTGGGAACGAGTGGGTTTCCCGTATCCTGGTCTCAGTCGATTATTATACCAGTTTTTACAAAGGGCCAGAGAGGGGACCCGAGGTGCTATAGACCAATATCCCTAATTGACTCGACGGTTAAAATTTTGGGCAAAGTGATTTTAGAAAAGATTATAGACTGGTTCAATGATAACAAGATTGTTTCCAATCTATAGTACGGTTTTAGAAAAGGACGAAGTACTATGGACCAATGTCTTAACCTGTATCTATGAATTAGCAAATATACCATGGCAAAAGAGGGTTCGCTTAAAATGGCTTTTACGGATTTGTCCTCAGCTTTCGACCTGGTTAACAGGTCAAAGCTGTGGAGTATTTTACTAGAAATGGGATTGGATCCGGGTCTGGTTTATTTCCTAGCTGATCTTCATCGTGATCTATCTGCATCAATTAGGCTCTCACAAGACGGCAAGTGTTCAAAGTCTTTTAAATCAAGAAGAGGCATAAGACAGGGGTGCATATTGGCACCCCTGCTTTTTACATTATATACTAATGCCCTGGATAGATCTCTGGTGGAGGCGAGCTTGGATATACCGCGTGTAGGAGACTGTCCAATTCCGGTTCTCCTATACGCGGACGATGCCGTTCTTTTGGCACGAACTGCAGTAGGTCTCCAGCGGCTTTTGGATGCGTTTGGAGCCTATATGCAGTCTTTAGACCTGGTACTAAATATTGGGAAATCACATATTATGACTACGAGTCATAGAGCTCCTAAAGCAAAAACCTTTTATTGTAATGGGGGGGTTGTGACTACTGTATCCTCGTTTACATATTTAGGAGTAGTGTTCGATGAAAGAGGCTCTTGGGTTCCCCAACAATTTTTTTTTTTTAAATGCAGTAATTAGATCGACCTCTGCCATACTAGGATTTGCCCAGCGGTTGGGAGCCAGACCTGTGGAGGCCATTATAAAATTATATAGATCCAAGTGTTTGGCTATTGCAGCATATGGCTCATCTATTTGGGGATACAAGCAACAGGCAGGACTACAGACAGTGGAAAACAGATTTTTACGTAGTCTCCTGTCTGTTCCTCAATCTACCTCAACCTTTTGCATACACCAGGAGTTGGGGCTGGGTTATGTCTCAGATACTTTGAGTACAGCGCCATTACTTTGCTGGCTCAAAGTATGGCTTAACCCAGAATTAACCTTGAATCATTTGATATTGCGGGATTGTGTCAAATTGGAGAAAGCAAGTAACATTAACTGGCTTGCATATGTTAGATCCATGCTATCCAAAATAGGGCGGCCAGAACTATTTGAATCCCCGGAGAGGATTAGGAAGGAAGATCTGAAAGGGGTTAGAATGAACTTTATTAATATGTTGATGTCAGAACGGGAAGAACAGGAGTTATAGAAACCCTTAGTTAGGGCTCACTTTCTGACAAAAACGTCGTTATTAATTGAGCCATATCTGATAACTGTTACTAAACCGTTCCATCGCTGGCTCCTGACTAGGTTCCGTTTTAACTTGATTCATTTCAACCTGGGTGATTATGAGGGGTGGTGTAAACCAGAGGATGCAGGACCGTGTTCTTGCGATAATTTTTCCACACAAGATACCCTACATTTTGTAATGTTCTGCGACCTCTATTTGGATATACGTAGGAAGTTTCTAGTCCCTCTATTAAATAAAAAGGGTTTTCTACAGGTTAGACCTGCACTGCTTTACCTGCAAATGTTAAGTAATACATGGGACACTTTTAATATTGCTTGTTTTCTGGTTGCTGCTGTTAGGATCAGGAAGAAATAAAAAAAAATAAGCATACTGTTACGCACTTTAATGAGCCGATTAACCTCATTTGCTGAACTTGAGTATTCTGTGGATTATCTCAATATTACTAGTTCCATTGCTGCTATTGTATGGATTCTTATGCTATATATTGTATTATGCCGATATTTTAATGAAATAATTTTTAACTTTTGTAATCTTTGATGCTGCTGAATTACACAAATATGATTGTGCTCAACTTTTTATTCCCAAAATTTTTGTATAGGAATGCGTGTGTCTATGTATTTTATGTCTTGTACTTTTATGATTTTAATTAATCGAATAAAGTGGATTGATGATGATGGTGTTAATTATCAAAACAAATATGTGGTAAATGTTTCATTATGTTTACAAATTTTTAATGCATATATATGAACCCAGGGAGAGTGAGGAGATGACAGCCTCAAGTGTTCTGCCCATTTCCAGACCTTGCCACCATGGAATTACTGGATATCATCCAAAAATTCAGATTGAATAGGCAAACTATACTGGATTTATGTCATCAGCTGGAGCCTGATCTCCTGCCTCACAATAGAAATCCCACATCTGTTACACCAATTGTCAAACTCATGGCAGTACTTAATTTTGTGGCCACAGGATAATTCCAATACACTGTGGCAGTATCTGGTGCAGCGTCACAACCAACTTTCAGTGGTGTGCTACAAGAAGGTTTTTCTTCAATGATGAGACACACTAACAGCTTTATTCAGATTCCTACAAACCAGGATTTTGCCAATGTGAAGGGGGATTTTTATGCCTTGGGCCACCTACCACATATGGTTGGAGCAATTGATGGCACACATATTGCCTTAGTGCCACCACACGCCAGAGTACAAGTGTACCGCAATCGAAAGAACTTCCATTCAATCAATGTGCAAGTTGTGTGCTTACCTGATTTATACATCGCAAGTGTCTGTGCGAGTTCCTGTTGTGGAGTGTAAGTCTCCTCAGTGACATGTGTTTGCCCGCGTACTCTTGGTGTCGGACCTATTATGAATGAATTTTATTTAATTAAAAGACTGGATTATACATCAAATGTGTTTGAAGCTAAAAAGTAGCAACCTAAAAGGAAAAAGATATTTAACATAATAATTGTATATTTCAGTGGTATTATAATTAATAACAGAAACAGTTTAAATGACACACAGAAGCAAATCAGAAAAGCAGGTAAAAAGATGTCCTGAAATGATAAAAAAGTAATTATAAAGTTTAAATTAAATATACCAAACATTCCAAAGAACACAGGGGATAGGAGGAGTGTGAAATCAACCATTCCAAGGCCTAGCAGGCTAAATATCTATCACAAAAGTTTGAATTATATATAGCATTAGTCATCATATACATATTGCAGAGTAAATTCAAAAAGAAAACACCACTTATATTCAGCATACAAATTTACATACCTTACAATTTTGAAGTCAACAAACTTTGCTTTGTGAAACCCATGACATCAATTCTATAGTATAACAAGGATAGGACAACACAGAAATGTAAACCTTACAACATTTCTAAACTTAGCATGGACTATTGATTGATAAATACATTACACTTTAACATATGTGGAAATGTTGTAGAAAAAAGAGAATGGGCAAGATAACATAATCTTATTTTCACAAAACCAAAACAGGGCATCATGGTAGTTGTAGTCATTTCAATTAAATATTTACAACACTGGCAACATTGAAAGTTAAACATACATAGCGAAAATATGTTTTTAAAAATACCAGACATTTACTATATAAGACACATGTATGAACTATGTTATTTGGTGTAAAAACACTGACAAGGACCATTACATCATGGGAAATGTAATGGAGGTTGAAACCTGTAATCGTAAATAAAAGATAATACACTAAAACACACAAGCAAGACAAAAATGGATTGATACAAATATATATAGGTTTCTATGTTTGCAAAAGGTGCAAAACACATTAGCAACACGTAAATGAAAAGTAATAAGGACATTTAGGTTTAGTGACCCATTCACAGTTTAACTTACCAGTCTCCCCTCTACCAGGGATTCCTATCACACCTTCAGGATGTAGGATCTGCAAGACCTTTTACCCCCAGGGAAAAAGTTGTAAGGGGGTCTGGGAGAACCACCACCACTCCTCTGGGCATCCAGGTGAATCTTGGAGGCCAGGGAATGCACTCTTCCCTGCAGGTTGTTCTACCTCTTCCTAATTTCCTCCTGTGTGCGCAGGTTGTTAGCCAGAGCATTCGATCTGTCAACTATTCTGGCCCACATTTGCCTTTTCTGAGATATGGTTGTATTTTGTACTTGGGCTCCAAACAATTGTGGCTCTACTCTAATAATTTCATCCACCATGACTGACAATTCTCCCTCTGTAAAACAGGGATTTTTCTTCCCTGCCATTATCTAAATTAACAGATTTGTAAAAAATTATATACCCAAAAGAAAATAAATGAAAGAAGGAAAAAGGGAGAAAAAACAGAGAAAACAAAACAAGACCCCTGACTTAACTGACAAGAGATCAGCTTCTAAATGTTGTGGTGCAGTGGAGTGGCAAAGGATCATGGTCTGAATTGGAGTGTGTTTTATAGTGTGGTATGTAGGTAAAAACAATTAGGTAAAACACATCATGTTTGTAATGCTAGCATCCATCCATAGTCCAATGTTGACCGCATCCTGTGACGGAATCACTCTGTCGACAAACCGCCATTAGAACACCGCCAGCACAACTATAAATCTAAATGGGCTTGGTGTACTGTTTGCCAGCAGAGGAGTTCGCTGCCTTAAGCCGCGTCCGCGACGGTAAACACTCTGTCGACAGGGACGGAGATTCAGCCTCCATGCATCTAAATATGGAGGGCGAGATTCCGTCAACTTGATGGAGTACTTGGAAACTCCGCAGCAGAGGGATGACAGTAGTCTTGCCAAGAACGAATTAGGCCCTTTATCTTTGACCATACTTTACAAACTCAAGAATTTCTCCAATATGAACATGAGCACCCCATGCCCAGTAATATATTGCCTCTTGAACAGTATAAACACATCAGTCAGTCAAATAAATTTATGCGCAAGGTTTCTTTGCATAAAAGGAAATACAATCGTTAAATACATTAATTTGCTAAAATTTGGTAATTATCTAAAACATTATTAACAGAACATATAAAATTAGGTTATAAATAAACGTTGTAGACCCATGCCTACAAATTTCATAAATAGTTAATTTCACCTCTTTATCAGGTGAATATAACATTCAAAGATGAAGACAATACCCACTAAACCTGACACCACTCCCTTTAACCAATAGCCATAGCGATACCTTGTCCTTTCAGGCCACTGAAGTACTTTTCTGCATTTAACAATAGCCCAAAAGTAAGTTGGCAAGACCAAACAGACTAAAGGGCTTTCAAGCCATTGAAAATGGGTCAATGCTTGTTTGTACTGTCTAAAATGTATTGAGCGCAAATATGGTACCCGTATTGCTTTTCTTTGTTGGGAATAGAATAAACAGAACAAGAGTAATTTATGAATTGATTGTTCTGAAACCCATCACATAGACGCTGGGACAAATTTACGTGTGTTTGGGTATTAGCTGGGAAGCCTAGCATAAGTGGAATAAAATCTAAACGAAATCTGATCAAAATGAAGCGATGCTGCAGATTGTGAGCAAAGGTTAGATAGGATTGAACATCACATCTTGATGTAGAAGACCTGTGGTAGAGATCTACACTAGATTAATTTATTTTAACATCCCATCTAATAGCGACTGCATTTTCTAAGAAATCTGGTTCAATTTCGTTTTAGGGAAGGTAGAACAAGCTAACGGAGAGTCAAATATCTCACACAGACTCAAACTTGCAAATGTGGATCCCACATATCTCTGCCACGGTATCACTTTGGCATGATCCAGTTTAAGGCAATCCCTTAATATTGCTTGATTTAGGGCCAACGTATCTCTCTTCCACATAGAATGCCACAGTAACAGAGGTGCCAATCTGACAGCATCACTAATGTACAAGAATCCCAACTCATTATATCATATATCAATGGAACAGCTTCGAGGCAAGGAGAGCAGCCTTTTAGCAAAGGCATCTTCTATGCGCTGTAAAGGATCTATATTTACTATGTCCCACACTGCTGCCCATAGGTGGCTGCCGCCTTAGTTTTTGAGGAATAAATATGGAACATTTCGGGAATGGGTTTATTCTCCACCTTCTTTGAAAATTTAAAGACGGCTGCAACATCTCTCTCCAAATGCAGGACTCTATTGTTCACCATATTCTTCCATGAAGAATTCCAATTGAAAAAGACCACATGGTATAGAAAAGAGTCAACCACCTCCACTCTGCGCTGGGCAAGATAAAAAGCTGGACACTTCTTTAGTGGGGAGCCTGCGATTAATACATATGATTTTGACTGATTAACACACAAATCCAGGGAAGTCATTGTAGGAAGGTGGAATCTGACTATATGGTTGCCCCCACTTTTTTCCTGGTGTTTTGCTGGTTTATGACTTAGTTGGACTGGGATCCTGCTATTCAGGGCCCCAGTCTATCTGCTTTCTCTGTAAAATGGTTTCCATGTGCCTTAGGCACATCTCTAATTGGAATCTGGAGTGCCCTTATAAGTCCCTAGTATATGGTATACTATGTACCCAGGGCATAGGTACCTCAGAGGCCTACCAGGGGCTGCAGCATGTATTGTGCCACCCCTGGAAGGCCATCCAAAATGACACCACAGGTCTGCTACTGCAGCCTGGGTAAGGTGGTGCATGCACCCCTTACTGTGATATAGGTTACCTATATCACTACATACCTACACCCATATAAACCTATAAGTCACTCCTATGGCAGGCCTTGTCAATCCTGAAGGCAGAGCGCATGGTTCCTATGTGAGAGGGTGCCCCTGCATGAGCAGGGCCTCTCTGCAGCATTCGGAGACCCTTCTCTGATGCTGTTTGTAGTGCAGCCTGACCATATACACTTAAGTGCATTATAACCTCGCGTTAAATGCTAAGTTTGGGATGGCTGCACAGAAACATGTCGTGTTTGGTGTCAAACATCTTGGAATACTACCCCCGCCAATTCTGGCGGCGGGGGTAGCATTCCACCCTTCTAGAGGGAGAGACATGTTAACCCTGGCTTGCCCGGTAACTTCTTTCCAAAGCCCTGGCATCACTAAATGGATGCTGCTGCCACAGACACAAGTCTGGCCTCCTGCTGCTGACCGAAACTCCGGCAGGGGAGGCCTGGACAATAGGTTTCCTGTCGCAGGGAGGTGTAACCACCTCCCCAGACAGGATAGTGTGTATTGGGGCTGGGCGGGAGCACTCTCTGGTGCTTTGAAGTCCTGCACTGGGGGCACATTTGGTGTCCTCGTGCATACCCCAGTTCAAACCGGTTCAGGGGCTTCCAGCCCCTGTTCTGGCACGAACTGGACAAAGGGAAAGGGGTGTAGCCACCCCTCTGCCCTGACCCACCCATAGGTGGGACCACAGAGTAAGTCCAACCCCCAAACTTAGTATAAGTATGGGACCCCAGTCCTTAGGACTTTAGATTATCCCTGGACGAAACTCTGACACAGAATCCTGGACCTTCGACGCTCTACTTGAAGATTAGAGGACAGAAGAATCTCCCTTGGGGTCAAGGAGTGACTCCCCTGCTTGGCAGGCACCAAAGAAGCAATTGTCCGGTCTGCATCGCTGAAGCTCCCGTCGGACGCTGAAGTCTTTGCATCACCAGAGCTGGATTTCCAGACTTCCCCGAGGCTGCCCTGAGTCCCCAGCAAAGCTGAGGCCCGTAGCTGTCGTGGGTAATGTGGAACCGTGACCCCTGGACACCGAGCACATTTGCAAGTGCACCCTCTTCCTGGACTCCCACGAAGTTGTGCTTTGGGCTCCGAGTAGCCCCTGCCTCCAGCACCGACTGCACTGAAGATCACTGGCCTCCACTCCACGAGTGTCCTGTGAGCCAGCTCTAAGTGCATCCACTCGAGGCTCCTTCGCGGTCGCTAGTCCATTGGCTAGTAGCCCTTCACGAAGGCCAATCTTTTCCTGCTTGGGCTTCCCTGGTTGCTCCAGGCTTGCCCTGACTTACCCTCACTGGGTGAGTCCCTCAGACCTTGCTGGTCTGCAACATCGTCCTTCTTCACTTTCCCAGAGACATGCCGTTGCCAAGGCCTGTTGGGTCCAATCCGGTCGCCGACACCTCAGCACTCGACAGACATTGTGGAACAGTCCGAATCTCGCTTCTGGTTGCCGACAACGCCTCCTGGACCTCGTGGCTGAAGAGACAAGACGACTGTCAACCTACCTGAAGCATCCGACATCGGTGGGCATCGGCTCATCGCCTTCCTGGTCACTGGCTAGTGACCCAGACTCTGTCCCCTCTGCTTTCAGGTTCTTCAGATCTCCGATCCACTCTTGGATCCACCCGGACACTTTCCACTGGGTCGCCAGCAGCACTTTGCAGCAGATCGCCATTCAAATCGACGACGAAACCCGACTCCGAAAGGCACCTATGCACCCGGCTTCCCTGGGTGAGGTAACAAGAGTACTCCGGTGCTCCCGTGGGTAGAGACTCTAGAACGACCTAGTTCTCAAAGGGTTTGCTCCAAGTCTTCTTTAAAGTGTCCCTTTTCTTTAAATTTCCAACCGCGACTTTCCCCATAGAAGTTAACGGCGATTCGCGGCTGTGTTACTACACTGCACGCGTCCCCCGTGGGTCCCCTGTGTCACTGCCTTGGGTGGTTCCTTGTGGTCCAAGCACTTCTTCAGGCTCTAGGCCTTGTGTCTAGCTCAGTCGTGGTTCTTATACCACTTTATTGGTATATGGTTTGGTACGCCCCTAGGGCCCAAACGTGTATTTGTGCTATTACTGTGTTTGACTTGCTTATAACTTATGTACTTCGAACTCTAGCCTCATAAAGAGACTAGAGGGGTGTGTTTAGTAATAAATACATATATTTTGAATATATACCTGGTGTGGTCCTCTTTCATTTGGTCACTCAAGAGATTATAGACTGGTAAAACAACCTGCTTTACATTCCTTCAAGACTTAGCCTGAAGGCTGCTCTCCATAGCTACCACTAGGATAGCTTTCAATAAAGGTTGTCTTTAACCTATCTCCAATAAGGGGTTGTTTGGACTGGTGCAAGGTGCCCACTATAATTAGTGGACAGCATATACCAGGCCAACTTCTCACATTGGTGTGCAGCGTGTGGGATTCCAGCTTGCTATTGTTTTACCAGATAATCTCAATTGAATTGATCAACTGAAAACCACTAAAGGTACCTAAGGTACATATAAATTAAGTTTAGTATACAGTAAGTTCTACTGAACTTAGAGTTGTGTGTTAAGGGATAGCACAACCCTTTCTACAACTCAAGAGAGTTTAGTAGGCCACACTAGAGTAGGTAGTGCATACACCATACCTCACTAGTGATGTCTTCAAAGCCAGGACCCAGAGAGTCCTTGCCAGAAGCCACTGGGCTTCTTCCCTCCAAGTATGATACACTCCCATTCTTGGAATTGAGAGAATTATGCAATGTTAGGAAACTGAAGACAGGCCAGAGTGCCAGCACCCAACATCTGAGAGAGATGTTACTGGCTGATGATCTCAACAGGCCCCTAGGGTCTGAAGGGGTAGGTACAGAGGGTGGGGCAGAAGATGAGGAAGGGGCCAAGGGTGGCAACACCCAGGACCCCCCCTCTGGAACTGACCAGGAAGGTGACAATGACCTTGACCTGGAAACCCAATTCCTCCTGTGGATGAGGAGGAGGATCAGGATGACCTCCACTTTGGACCCCCCAGGAAGGATTGTGAGTGTGCCTAGAAGGTCTAGATCTCCTTCTCAGGAGTCTAACCACTCTAGCACCTCAGTAGGGACCTCTGTCTCCTCTCATAGGAAGGAATCCTCTCATGAGAGGAGAAAGAGACTGATTCAGTATGAGCAAGCCCAGCTTGAACTCAGAAAACAGCAATTGGCTATAGACAGGGAGTCCCTAGATCTCTACAGAGAAAAAAAAAAGTTGGGGCTAGAGTCCCATGGTGGCAGCAATTTCCCCAAAGATAGGGAAAGGTCTTATGACCATAGAAACCTAAGCAAGATTGTCCCTCCCTACCAGAGTGGGGATGACATCCACAAATGGATAACTGCACTGGAGAGGGCCTGTAAAGTTCAGAGGGTCCCCCAGAAGCAGTGGGCAGCAATCTTGTGGCTCTCCTTTGCAGACAAAGGTAGAGACAAGCTCCTCACTGTAAGAGAAGAGGATGCTGACAATTACAAAGTCTTGAAGAGTGCTCTGATAGATGGGTTTGGCCTAACCACTGAACAGTATAGGTTGAAGTTCAGAGACACCCTAAAAGCTCAGACTCAAGACTGGGTTGATTTTGTAGATTGTGCTACTAAGGCTCTGGAAGGTTGGATACATGGCAACAAGGTGCATGACTTTTTAGGATTGTACAATTTGATTATGAGGGAGCAGATCCTTAATAATTGTCAAAACCAGCTTTTGCACCAGTATCTGGTGGACTCTGATCTGACCTCTCCCCAAGAATTGGGAAAGAAGGCAGACAAATGGGTCAGAACCAGAGTAAAAACTAAAAATCAGGGTGGTGACCAGAAGGAAGATTCTACCAAGTCCCAAGAGAAAGGTGGGGATAAATCCAAGGATAAGTCCACTACAGGGCCCCAAAAGTCCTCCTCTGGGGGTGGGTCCCAAACTCCTTCCTCTCCTGAAAAGAAATCCTATTGCGATGTCTGTAAAAAGCCTGGGCACTGGAAATCTGATCCCAGTTGCCCCAGGATTGGCAATAAAGAAAATGTTCCTCCCACAACTACTACCACCCCTCCTGGTACTACCAGTAGTAATCCTCCAGTTGGGAGTAGTGCACCCAAAAAGTTAGGTGCTTTTGCAAGAGGAACAGAGGTGGGCCCTAGTTTAGACAGGACCCCCTCAACAGACTCCTCTGACTCTGATGGTGGTATAGGATTTGTCACCTTTACCATGGGTCCCAATGCATTGGGCAGGTACAGATTGGAGCCAATAATTAATGGTCAGAAAGCTGTGGCATTTAGGGACACAGGGGCTAGTGTCACCATGGTGGCAGGGAAACTAGTCCCCCCTCACCAGCTTTTACCTGAGTTTAAATACCAGGTGACCAACACTGATGGTGTCAGAACAGATCACCCCATGGCCATAGTCAATCTCAGCTGGGAGGGGGTCACAGACCCAAAAAGAGTGGCAGTGTCCCCAACCTTACCTGTAGATTGCCTGATGGGCAATGATCTGGAAATTTCAGCCTGGGCTGAAATTGAACACCAAACCCATCTGAGGATGTTGGGTGTCCCTGTAAAGGTTAGTGGGGCTGTGATGGCCACAGCCCCAGCCCAAGATTTTCGAGAGATGGAGCCTGGAAGAATGGCCCACTCTCCCCCAAAAGAGAGCACAAGGGTTGAAGAAAAGTCTTCTTCCCTCCAGACAGTAGGTAAGGGTCAGCCTCCTCAGGGAACTGACCCTACCCCTAGTGAAGGAACTGCCCCAGAGGTAGCCAGGCCTGGCCTGGCCACACCCCTGATGGCAGAGGACCCTTCCAAGGTGGTACCCAGTCTGGAGCAGGTAACCTGCCCCTCTCTACCCTGCCTCAGCCAGCCCAGGGCTGCAGAGGTCAGGGAGGTCAGTGGACCCCCAGGGTCCCCTGTCCAGAGGAACCCCCATCAGCAGATTAGGGGCACCCAGTCTAGTAGCCCTAGCCAGGTGAAATTTCCTCTACACACTGAGGGATCCCCCATACCTTTATGTAGGGACCTCCCCCAGAAGGACTCTGGTAGGCAAGGGCAAACCTGGGACCAGAAGGTTCCAAACCTGCCATGTCCCTCCAGTAGTCCATCCAAAGGGACTCAACCCCCAGCTGTAGGCAGCCAAAGGTTGACCCTTAGAGCAAAGTGCAACTCAGTCATGGAAAGACAGGCATACATGGTGACCAGTGATCTGAGGAAGCTGAGGCCAACATTCCTAGGGCCTCACTTCCCTACTCAGACACCTCACCAGCCTTGTACTTTACCTAAGCACACCAGAGGTAGTGATTCCCCATGATGGAGACCCTCTCATACCCTTAGGGTGAGGGATTGCTTAGTGGACCATAAGACAGGGGGCAACCATGCTAGTGCAGGTGCTTCCTTATATAGCCACTTAGTCAATAAAGGCTCAACTGGCCAAGGTTAGCCTTATCTCCTTTCGTTTGGGGGGTTATGTAGGAAGGTGGAATCTGACTATATGGTTGCCCCCACTTTTTTCCTGGTGTTTTGCTGGTTTATGACTTAGTTGGACTGGGATCCTGCTATTCAGGGCCCCAGTCCATCTGCTTTCTCTGTAAAATAGTTTCCATGTGCCTTAGGCACATCTCTAATTGGAATCTGGAGTGCCCTTATAAGTCCCTAGTATATGGTATACTATGTACCCAGGGCATAGGTACCTCAGAGGCCTACCAGGGGCTGCAGCATGTATTGTGCCACCCCTGGAAGGCCATCCAAAATGACACCACAGGTCTGCTACTGCAGCCTGGGTAAGGTGGTGCATGCCCCCCTTACTGTGATATAGGTTACCTATATCACTACATACCTACACCCATATAAACCTATAAGTCACTCCTATGGCAGGCCTTGTCAATCCTGAAGGCAGAGCGCATGGTTCCTATGTGAGAGGGTGCCCCTGCATGAGCAGGGCCTCTCTGCAGCGTTCGGAGACCCTTCTCTGATGCTGTTTGTAGTGCAGCCTGACCATATACACTTAAGTGCATTATAACCTCGCGTTAAATGCTAACTTTGGGATGGCTGCACAGAAACATGTCGTGTTTGGTGTCAAACATCTTGGAATACTACCCCCCTGCCAATTCTGGCGGCGGGGGTAGCATTCCACCCTTCTAGAGGGAGAGACATGTTAACCCTGGCTTGCCCGGTAACTTCTTTCCAAAGCCCTGGCATCACAAAATGGATGCTGCTGCCACAGACACAAGTCTGGCCTCCTGCTGCTGACCGAAACTCCGGCAGGGAGGCCTGGACAATAGGTTTCCTGTCGCAGGGAGGTGTAACCACCTCCCCAGACAGGATAGTGTGTATTGGGGCTGGGCGGGAGCACTCTCTGGTGCTTTGAAGTCCTGCACTGGGGGCACATTTGGTGTCCCTGTGCATACCCCAGTTCAAACCGGTTCAGGGGCTTCCAGCCCCTGCTCTGGCATGAACTGGACAAAGGGAAAGGGGTGTAGCCACCCCTCTGCCCTGACCCACCCATAGGTGGGACCACAGAGTAAGTCCAACCCCCAAACTTAGTATAAGTATGGGACCCCAGTCCTTAGGACTTTAGATATTCCCTGGACGAAACTCTGATACAGAATCCTGGACCTTCGACGCTCTACTTCAAGATTAGAGGACTGAAGAATTTCCCTTGGGGTCAAGGAGTGACTCCCCTGCTTGGCAGGCACCAAAGAAGCAATTGTCCGGTCTGCATCGCTGAAGCACCCGTCGGACGCCGAAGTCTTTGCATCACCAGAAGTAGATTTCCAGACTTCCCTGAGGCTTCCCTGAGTCCCCAGCAAAGTTGAGGCCCGTAGCTGTCATGGGTAACGTGGAACTGGGACCCCTGGACACCGAGCATATTTGCAAGTGCATCCTCTTCCTGGACTCCCACGAAGTTGTGCTTTGGGCTCCGAGTAACCCCTGTCTCCAGCACCGACTGAACCGAAGATCACTGGCCTCCACTCCACGAGTGTCCTGTGAGCCAGCTCTAAGTGCGTCCACTCAAGGCTCCTTCACAGTTGCTAGTCTGTTGGCTAGTAGCCCTTCACGAAGGCCAATCTTTTCCTGCTTGGGCTTCCCTGGTTGCTCCAGGCTTGCCCTAACTTACCCTCACTGGGTGAGTCCCTCAGACCTTGCTGGTCTGCACCATCGTCCTTCTTCACTTTCCACGAGACTTGCCGTTGCCAAGGCCTATTGGGTCCAATCTGGTCGCCGACACCTCAGCACTCGACAAACATCGTGGGCCAGCCCGAATCCTGCTCCTGGTTGCCGACAACGCCTCCTGGACCTCGTGGCTGAAGAGACAAGATGACTGTCAACCTACCTGAAGCATCCGACATCGGTGGGCATCTGCTCATCGCCTTCCTGGTCACTGGCTAGTGACCCAGACTCTGTCCCCTCTGCTTTCAGGTTCTTCAGATCTCCGATCCACTCTTGGATCCACCCGGACGCTTTTCACTTGGTCGCCAGCAGCACTTTGCAGCAGATCGCCATTCAAATCGACGACGAAACCCGACCCCGAAAGGCACCTATGCACTCGGCTTCCCTGGGTGAGGTAACAAGAGTACTCCGGTGCTCCCGTGGGTAGAGACTCTAGAACGACCTAGTTCTCAAAGGGTTTGCTCCAAGTCTTCTTTAAAGTGTCCCTTTTCTTTAAATTTCCAACCGCGACTTTCCCCATAGAAGTTAACGGCGATTCGCGGCTGTGTTACTACACTGCACGCGTCCCCCGTGGGTCCCATGTGTCACTACCTTGGGTGGTTCCTTGTGGTCCAAGCACTTCTACAGGCTCTAGGCCTAGTGTCTAGCTCAGTCGTGGTTCTTATACCACTTTATTGGTATATGGTTTGGTACGCCCCTAGGGCTCAAACGTGTATTTGTGCTTTTACTGTGTTTAAATAACTTATAACTTGGGTACTTCGAACTCTAGCCTCATAAAGAGACTAGAGGGGTGTGTTTAGCAATAAATACATATATTTTGAATATATACCTGGTGTGGTCCTCTTTCATTTGGTCACTCAAGAGATTATAGACTGGTAAAACAAGCTGCTTTACATTCCTTCAAGCCTTAGCCTGAAGGCTGCTCTCCATAGCTACCACTAGGATAGCTTTCAATAAAGGTTGTCTTTAACCTAACTCCAATAAGGGTTGTTTGGACTGGTACAAGGTGCCCACTATAATTAGTGGACAGCATATACCAGGCCAACTTCTCACAGACGTCATACCACGTGATATGGTTGACACATGCGCAATAAAGATTCCCGCGCTTTAGCGGCCATTTTAGAACAGACAAGCGTTATTTGTTAGTTTAAACACATAAGCAAGCTTCCTCTCTATTTATGTCCGTTTATGCAAGAGTTAGTATGAACAATACAAAGTTTAATAAATTAATACTGTGAGGAGATTGCCTCCGAGCAAGTCTCATTTGTGAGTCCTTGCTCCATCAGCCTCAAGGGTTTCATCTACTGAGAATGAAAGACAGACAGTGTCTGCTCCCTGGTGGTAGGGTTTCCTAAATACTACCTCACTATCCACTGGTCCTGCATACAATTTTAAAAAGTGGTCCTCCCAAACCTGCGGGGAATGTGGAAACTATCTTCCACAACTAAACCTTTTGTCCCTTTTGAGATTAAATGCCAGAATTCTTTACAGTTTTTAGTTTGAGCCGCAGCTAGTAGTTCTTCCCACTGCCCTATGTGTCAGTTCCTGTGTGCCTCATCTTGTACGTTTTTATAGGCCCTTCTATAAGTAATTATAAGTTCTCTTATGGCCAGACTTAATTGCACCCATCAGGGACTGGCGTGCTAGTTTGCAGTTTTCATTAAACCACTCATTTGATTTGGACCTTGTTGTTTTATTCTTGCTATGGATTTTGTAAAAAAATATGTTGATGTTATTTAGTAAGATCCTAAATGCATCTACAGTGGCTTGCTTCTCCATGTTGTTAGGCCCTAAGGTCATCAAGGAGTCAGCGATGATCGTGTACATTTTTGACAAGGTCTCAGCACTGTTCTTTATTTGTGGCCATTTAATCCTTTTTTATTATTGCTGGTAACAATATAGTTAGGGGTTTTAGCTCCCTGAGTAGGCAAAGGGAGCCAAGTACTTCTTTTAATTCCAAGGAGAGGGCATTATGATCACTGTCTTGCCTCTCTATTACCCGCATGTCAACAAGGTTTGGCCATAGTTTAACTATTTTTTTTATTTTTTTTTCAAAAACCTTTATTGAGCAAATCAAATAAACAGGTTACATTCTCGAGTTGTATCAGAGCACCACATACAACGAAAACATTGATGGCAGCCGTAAACATTAATAGCACAGTACACCAGAGAGCAGCAGCATGGTAGACGTTGTTACCTCGACTAACTAGTGACAGCAATTCACAGATGGCACACAATCTCTAAATGAAAGGGCAGGCCCAGCAGAGAGGAAGAAGGGGTGGGGGAGGGCCGATTATTGGCCCACCGCAGTGGCCGCCACGGGCAGAGAGCCGGCGGGGAGCGCTGGGGAGGCAACCGGACTCGGGGGAGTGCGGGTTAGGAGATAGGACACTAGGGGGCCCCAGATATCGAGTGGGCGAGATCCAGTCGGCATGAGGTCCCAGAATTCTGACAATATGGTCTGGCAACGCGATGCATCCTCGAGCCATTGGGCGAACTTGGGTGCAGGTCTACGACCCCAGCACATGGAGACCCTACGCCGCGCGAGGACAAGCAGCAGAGCAATAAGACGACGCGACGCATCCGGGCAGAATTTGACGAATCCCAGTAGACAAAGTGAGGGAGTGGGCTGAACTGGCGAGGAGACCATCTCTGAGATGGCTGCACAGACCTCACGCCAATAAGCAGAGACCCTAGGGCATAGCCAGGCAAGGTGAGAGAAGTCCGCTGCGGATGCAGAGCAGCGCATACAACTATCACTAGGAATGAGTCCCAGCTTGTGCAGCTGGACTGGAGTACGATATAGCCTATGTAAATATTTAAAATGAATAAGGAGCAGGCGGTAGTTTGGGGACAAGCGCTTTGTCTGGTTGCAACAGTAGAGCCAGTCAGCCTGTGGGATGTCGATACCAAGGTCCGCACTCCACGCCGCACGGGCGCGGTCTGTGGATATGGATGAGGCCGTCAGCGTGAGAGCGTAGAGTTTGGTCACCAATTTCTGAGGGGAGGAAGACGAGTAAATAAAATCCAGCGTGCCCATCGAGGGGGGAGGCTGGGGAAACGTGGAATGCAGTTCTCGACAGATTGCGCGTAGCTGATAGAACAATAAAGTATCCATAGGACCTGAATCGGCCGCGAGAGAGTAAAAAGTGTTCCCCGGGTAGAGATCCGCAACTGTGGTCAACCCCAAACAGGCGGCGCGTTTGGCCATTCCAGACGACTGTAAAGGAGGGAAAGACGGATGCCGAACGATTGGCATAGTTGTTGCTGAAAGCATGGGGGCATTGGAGAGGCGGCGAAGGCCCTCCCAAGCCCAGCGCAAAGTTTCGACCGTGTTTATCTCAGAACGCCGGAGTCTGGCCGGGGCGAATAGGGCTGTCGAAAGTGGCCATGGGGCAGCAAGATCGGCCTCGACCGCCATGTGCGGTTGAAAAGGAGTGGGGTGAAGCCAAAAATGCAAGAAGCTGGCCTGAGCACATAGTGCATAGAGCTTAATGTTAGGGGCACCGAGGCCTCCACACTCCATTGGAAGCGTGTCATAAGCGATCCTAGGCTGTTTGCCAGCCCAGATGAGGGAGATGATCAAAGAGCGGACCCTACGAAAAAAGTGGGCAGTGAGAGGAAGAGGCACGTTTAGGAATAAATATAAAAATTTCGGAAGAACTACCATCTTGACGACAGCCACCCGACCGGCCAACGACAAGGGCAGTCGGCTCCATATAGGAATCTTCGTCTCCAGCCAGTCCACCGCGCGACCAAAGTTAGCTCTCCAAAGTTCGTCCGCGTCTCTGCTCAGCCAGACACCCAGATAGCAAGTGGGACCATTTGCCCACACGAAGGGATAGTCCGGGGTAAAGGGAGTAGTAGCATCAGTGAGCGGAAAAAGGACCGATTTAGTCCAGTTCACCTGAACACCTGAATAGCCTCCGAACCGGATGACCTCGAGCACCAGGGGACTCAAATTTTCCTGGGGGTTGCGGACATATAAAGTGATGTCGTCCGCATACATAGAGACCAGGAGAGCGCGGGCCGCGAATCCGATGCCCTTCTGAGTATGGTGTTGACGAAGTCTAGCCGCCAGTGGCTCCATTGCGACGGCGAAGAGTAGAGGCGAAAGCGGGCACCCCTGTCGGGTCCCACGTCCAATGGGGATGGGATCAGTAATAAGGCCGTTGACCCGGAGCCGGGCAGTAGGGAGAGTATACAGGAGCGAAATCTTTCGTATAAACGCTGGACTAAAGCCTAGACGCGCAAGAAGAGGGAAGAGGAAGGACCATTCCAGGGTGTCGAACGCCTTGGTGGCGTCTAGCAAGGCGGCTACGGCAGGAAGCGTTGGGTTAATCTGATGAAGGACAGAAAAAAGAGTCCGTAGATTATGGGATGTTGCACGGCCAGGGATGAAGCCGGACTGATCTGGGCGGGCAATATGCGGCATGAGAGGGAGAAGACGGGAAGCAAGTAACTTGGAAAAGATTTTATTGTCCATATTTATAAGGGACAGAGAGCGATAAGAATCTCGGAGATCGGGGGGCTTATCCGGCTTGAGCAGCAGAGTTAGCATAGCCTCGCAAAGTGAAGGCGGGAGCTGACCGCTCTCGAAAGAGTCATTATACATGGCCGCCAGATGTGGCACAAGTAGTGGGGCAAAAGCCTTGTAGAAGGAGGCGGGCAAGCCGTCCAGACCATGGGGCCTTGTCACCCGGCATACTATTTATGGCGGCGAGTATCTCTTCTTTAGAGAAGGGCTCGTCCAGGTATTCCCGGTGATGGTGCTCGAGCCATAGCAGCTCGAGGGTATCGAAATATTGGTCAATGACCTCGCGCGGGGGAGTAGACCCGGAGGAATAAAGTTGCGTGTAAAAATCAGTAAATCTCGTCTTGATCTCTTCAGCGGAGGTAGTCCTGACGGGGCCTCCGTCCTGAAGCGCTGTTATGTAGGATGCTGCTCGAGGCGGACGAAGGAGGGCAGCTAAAGTTTTACCGGGTCGGTCCCCTTCGCCAAAGCGGCGCGCCCGTGCCTCCCTACCCAGAAAGGAGAGCTCTCTGTCGGCCTCCGCGGCGAATTCGGTATGTTTCTCGCGAAGGCGAGCGAGTGTGTCCGGGTTTGGATCAAGCATGTGGGAGGAGTCCAGGGATTTAAGTTCTGCTTCCAATTTGCCAAGGGCGCCACGAATGGAGCGCAAGACCCCCGCTTGCTTAGAGATACACTCACCGCGGATTATGACTTTAAACCCCTCCCAAAGAGTGGAGGGGGAGTCTACAGAGCCCTCATTGAGCTCAAAATAATTAGTGATCGCGGTCTGGATCTCATCACAGAATACAGTGTCTCGTAGTGCATTAGATGGAAGCCGCCATGAGAAAGCGCGTCGATGAGAGTGGGGTAGCTTTAGGCTCATCCGGACTGGCGTGTGGTCTGAGAGGGTGCGCGCCATATGGTCAACAGAGTTGAGCCAGGCTAGAATGTCAGGAGAGGTGACCCAGAGATCCAGACGAGACCAACAACCACGTGTGCCAGTGACACATGTGCCCTCCTGGGCCGCCGGATGCATGTGGCGCCAGGCGTCATACAACGAGTTCTCGGTAAGTATAGAGTTAAGGAGCGCCGTGGCATGTGGGTGAGAAGCGTGGGGGCCAGAGCGATCCAACACCGCAGACAATGTGACATTGAAGTTCCCACCCCAAAGGAGCGCAGCAGGACCGAGGGAGGAGATGTGATGCCATATCTGAGTAAAGAATTCTGGGTCGTCCGCATTGGGACCATATAATGCAGCTACCGTCAGAGGATGGCCTTGAAGTGAGCCGTGTAGGATAACGAAACGCCCAGCGG
Organism: Calotriton arnoldi; assembly: GCA_963921515.1. Classification (NCBI taxonomy): domain Eukaryota; kingdom Metazoa; phylum Chordata; class Amphibia; order Caudata; family Salamandridae; genus Calotriton; species Calotriton arnoldi. The sequence goes on along the minus strand of CAWUFW010022401.1, from coordinate 15,995 downwards.
GGTCCGTGATTACCTGGGATGTGTGCCATGAGAGTCCCCTGCGAATTAGGATAGACACCCCCCAGGAATAATTGGAGTAGAAAGAGGAATGTGATTCTCCCCAGTGTCTGGAACAGAGTCTGGCAGCAGATGCTGGGAGTAGGTGGGTTTCCTGCAGCAGACAGATGTCCACTTTGTGTCGGATAAGGTGTGCGTGTACCAGTCGAGCCTTACGAAAGTCGTTTAGGCCGCGAACGTTCCACGTCCAGAAATTAATGTCCGTCATGCTGTCTCATTATGGGATATGGTAAGAGTGACCCATGGCCGCGTGTAGGTGCATATGATGGTGCTAACCTTTTGAGCAACAGGTGCAAGAGACTGTGCCAACAGTGGTGCATAAGGACAGACAATGGCCTGCCAGGACGTGGAGCCGAATTAAAACAACTAGCCCCAAACGTGGGGATGAGGTTGACCTTGGGCACTGTGCGCAGGAGTAGGAGTGTAGGAACATGTGTAAGGCAACGCGATATGGCATTACATATCGAATGTTGAGCAGCGGACCAAAGCCAGCTAAGGAGCAATGCAACGCCAGGCCTGGCAGGGAACACTAACATTGCAGGGAGCAACACTGAAATAGGGCCATCTTGTACGGACAGTAAAAGAACACAGTGATAGCTGCGTTGCAGGCAAAAGCCGGAAGCAAGAAACATGGCCAAAACAAACAACAGAGCCCCTGTGGGAGGCTTCCAACCCCAGAACCCCCCAACCCAACCACCCCACCCCCCTATCCCCAAAAACAGTGCCGAAAGACCCGTCCCCCCCACACCCACTCCAACCCCCCAATCAGGCTGAGATACCACCCATTCCCACCCCAGGAGCCCACAACTTGGAAGGGGGAAAATCGTGACAGATAAGGGAATTATCCCGTGGGGGCATGGCAGAGCTCAGCATTCACCCCTTCAGTGAAGCAGGGTGGCCAAGCTACAGCCAGGACAGACAACGATCAGATGGATTCAGTTGAAATACCAACAGGAGTCACAATATGATAGTTGGAAGCAACTGGGCTAGGGAGGATGCAGCAACAAGGGAAGCCAGAGTGACACAAATAGAATATTTAACAGTTAAAACTCAGCCAGTCAATCATTGTCACTTAAATGGCCAGTTGCAGCGGCCTGAGAGCCGGTAGGTGAGGAGCGAGGTGATTTATCCAGTTTCTTTGCAAAGGCGAGAGCGACTTTAGGATCTGGGAAAATAAGCGTTTTTGCGCCTTGCCGGACCCTCAGTCTCGCCGGGTAGGCCAATGAGTACGAGACTTCGTGCTTTTGGAGGATTCACTTTGCTGGAAGGAATTCACGGCGGGCGGCCTGAACAGTGGGAGTATAGTCAGGGTAAAAGGAAAGTGTGTTGCCCTGATGAATTATTTTGCCCCTTTCTCGTGCTGCGCGGAGAATGGCGTCGCGGTCCCTGAAATTTAGGATTTTTGCAAGGATGGGGCGAGCTGGTAGACCGGGGGCAGGACGAGGGCCAAGGGAGCGGTGCGCCCACTCCACAATGAAGACGGAGGAGAGGACTTCACCAAAGAGGTCTCGGACGAGTTGCTCCACGTAATCCTCCATACGGGAGATGTTGGTAGATTCGGGTATTCCCGTGATGCGGAGGTTGCTCCTCCGGGAGCGCGCCTCCAAATCTTCATTTTTGTTCCGGATGATGTCAAGGATTTTGTCCATTTGCAATAATTTTCGCCGATCTTGAGTAGCGGCGTCCTCGGCGTCGGAAACCCTGGACTCCACATGAAGTAGTCGAGCGTCATGTGAATCTACCCGGGTCTTCACGGAGTCCAAACGAGCGGATAGTTGATCGAGTTGTGCCGCGATGCCCGTGACCGTGGATTTAACATCAAGCATAATCGACTTCAGGTCATCTTCACGCGCAGGGGCCGTCTCCATAGTTGTCGCCGGGTCGCCACCATGCGATCCCGCACCATCCTGCTGCGTCGATCTACGCAGATCAAAGGCAATCTTGGGCTGTTTAGGATCAGTCTTCCCCATGGCGGGCAGAAGTTGGTGATTAGTACCACCGAGGGATCAGGAACAGCGACCGAGCGCACGGCAGGCAGCTCGCAGAAACACAACAGTAGTCAGTGACCCAGGCGAAATGTCAGGCCCGCCAGACAAGAGGGGAGCAGCACCGGCCGCGAAGGCCAGGCACAGTGAGGCGGCAGCAGGGCGTCGAAAGAGGCGGATGCGCCAGTCCAGCGGCCCAGCAATTGGGCGGAAGCGGTCCCTATGGACACTGCGGAGGCGCAGGAGGAAAACACCACCGCAAGCTGATGGAACGAGAATACTGCGTCAGGCCGCAGGACTTCAGTAGTGGTTGGTTGCAGGAGTAGTCACTAGCAGGCACTGTGCAGACGTAAGGGCCGGCGCAGGCACAGTATGCGCCGAAGGAGATCAGGCCCAGGGTCCGGTGCAGCACCAGCTAGGGCCCAAAGCCAGATGTAATGCAGCCACCAGTGGGTCGCAGGAGCGGGCCGCAGGAAAGCAGGCGGCTATCAGCCACCCCGCACCGCTCGTCGAGAGGAAGCCGGGAGAGCAGGCCAAGCCAGGACAGTCACAGCGGGGAGACGCGGGGGGCCCGCCGCCCCCGTCACCAGGCCCCGGTGACTCAGAGCCGCCTCTGCCGGCGCCAAAAGGAAAGGGAGGCAACGTCACTGTCTCAGAGAGGCCCGGGCCGGGTGGTGCAGCCCGCGGGACCCCAACCCCGCCGCGAACAACCCCAGCGGCAACAGCACTCACCGGGTGAAGCAGGTCCAGACCCCACGCAGCCCCTCAGGCGATCCGCAGCTCCAGGCAGCCGGCCCAGCGGCAAGGCAGGGAGGCCGGGCCCCGTCGGTCGCGGGATCTGGGCCCAACGCAGCAGTCGGGCGGCGGATCGCGGCCCTCACAGGCCGCCGAGGAACGGGAGCAGCACAGATCGACGCCGCAAGTGAAGCCGCTGCCGGAAAAGCAGGTATTATGCAGCGTTCGCGTCGTTGTCTGTAGGATTTTGACGGATTAGTTTGCTTGGCCGGCAGAGCCCACTAAAGTGTGGCCATCTTGCAGCTGGCCAAGCCACGCCCCAGGTTTGGCCATAGTTGTACGTCAATCAGGAAGTAGTCTATTCTGTTTTGGAGTTCATCCGCTTATAGGTGTGATGTAATCTAAGATCTGAAATCGAGCGACCATTCACGGCTCGCAACCCGTATTTGTAAGTAAGGGAAGCGACTTGAAGAGCCACTTTCACGTTCTTTGCTAACTTCTCATAGCCCAAGGACGGGATGCCTAATTCCATGTCTTCTTCATTGGTGATGTTTTTAGTGGCTTCACGGGGCTCGAATGTTACATTGAGGTCACCTGCTATGACTATGTGATGGGATGCCCTTTCCTTCTCAATGATTTTATCTAAGTATGTGATAGTTGGAGAATCATGGTGTTGTGAGGACACCTGTTATAAATATTCACCAAAAGAAAGGACCTATTCGAGCTGGTGTTTTAAACAATCAGTGTTATAAGTTAGTATTGTCACGTTCGATTTTTTTAATGTGGATCCCCAAATTGATTTTAGTCCAGATTATTAATCTACCTGCAGGACGACCTTTTTTTGATGGAGTAGCTTCTATACTATGGTTGGTGAATCCCACTCTATGAATTTTGTCAATTGCCCATGTCTTCTGGAAGAGGCAGATATCATAACTATCTATCAGCCTCCCCCAGTCGTCGCAAGCAATCTTCAACCTTAGACCTGCTAGGTTCCAAGACAACAACCTGAGTTCCCTGCTATTCTCTTTAATTGGTTGCTGGACCCTTGCCTCATTAGATGTCAAATGAGTTGGTGAGTAGGGTTGTGTGGTTGCTTGATTCAGGGACTGTGTCCCCTCAACACTAGCCATATTAACCCCTGGTGGCTCGTTAGGGACAAGATGAAAGTTGCCTTTATATCGTGGAGTGAAGATAGCGCTGTGTGGAAACAATCCCTCAACCCGTCAAATGGGCCTGTTCACAGGGGCTACATTGGTATTAGCTTGGGCATTGATGTTAGTGATGTTAGCTAAAAAATACTCCTGACTTTGACCAGTGCATTGGACGTTTCTTGGTGATGAGAACTTGAGCTGGATTTGCGATTTAATTAGAGGCAGGGTGCGTTGCTCCAAATTAACCAACCCCATAACCAAATCACTAGAGACCAGGTCCAATTCTATGTGGTCAAAATCTTGGTTTGTGGGGTAGCGCTTAGCATTCTGTATATCAGATCTCATAATCGAGCGGCAATGCCTCACCTGCCTTATCCAGTGGATGGCTTTGTTCAACAAGGCGTCCCTTGATTCTCTTTGGTCGTTGGTCAGTTTTGGTACATTTATCAAGTACACTATACTACTGGCCTCCTTAGGGGGACTACTATTCTTACCCAAAGTTCCACCTCCCGTGATCCATCCCTCTCCTTTTCTATAACCAAAGTTCCCATATAGATGGTTAGAGCTAAGTTCCCTTGGCCAGGTGTTTCCAAATGGAGAAGCCCTTGCGTTGATTGATTCTCCCAGGGTGCCTACCATGGGACCCACTTTACCTCTTATCCCTCCAAGTCCATGGCTGCCGCCCTGGAGGCAACCCACCTTAGGTGAATTATAACACATTGTGGTCTGATCTAAAGTATTTCCTTGGGTAGGCAACAGGGGCGTAGGTGCTTGATGGTGCATTTGTGGATTAGGGTTATGTGCCATGTACTGCTGGCAGTTTGGGGCTCTAGGATGCATGGTATGGCCCCTGCTCCTACTTCCCTCGCATCGAATCTCCTCATTGCTACTATGGTGATACATGTGACTAGGCTCAGCACCCTCGCCTACCCCTTGAATCATACTGGGGAAGATCATACTAGGATGAATCGTGCTAGGGTGCACACTATTGAGCTGATCTATCAGGCCCCTTATGATTTCCCTAAGTACAGTCACTTCAGATGTTAAGTCCTTGACATTGATCTTAAGTTCATGTAGTTCGGAGCGGAGGGCATCAATGCCCCCATCCAGCGGGGCTCCCACTCCTCCATCAGTCCTGGCCACAATGCAATCAACGGGAGAACCTATGATGAGTTTATTGTTAATGTCTGTAGGATCTGTGTCTTGGGTGGCCAGGGGATCAAAGCAGTTGGAGCATGCGATGTTCACAGTTACCATTGCCTCCGCCATGTTATTAGGAGGTACATGGGATGAGGGCAGGGCCACTAGGCTTGGTTCTTGTAGTTCTTGGTTATTTGTATTACAGGTAGGCGCTTGACATGTTACAATGTCCTTGGGTAGTGAGCCAGAGCGTGTAGCTTTTCTCTTGGGATTGCTTTGTGAGAAGATGGCTGCTATTTTGGGGCCTGCTTGCGAATGCTTATTTTGGCCACTTAACAGACTCTCTACTTCCTCAATTAGCGAGTCTATGTCATCTACTACACAATTGGCTGCAGCACTTGCTGATAGTCTCTTTGCTTGTTTGGACACTCCAATTGGGCTTCCTTTGGCTTTTCGTTTCCCCATCCTGTCACACTCTCCCCGCTATGTTAATATGCACACTAGTGCTTATTTGCAGCAAAAACAAAGTACCTGAGTGGTGCCGGATGCTCGCTTCCCTTGTTTCAGCTTGTAGGCAACAGCTCAGAGGGGTGGCCCAGCCCAGCCTCTATCGGGCTCGGACGGGCTCGCCCTTGGCCCGAGCTTGGCCCATGGGCGTCCCGCACTGCAGGAATCCCAGCTGATTTTTCAAGCACCTCCTGGCGCGTAGATTTGCTGGGCGGGCGGCGTGACTGCCGCAATGGTCCCTGGGGGTTGTGGTCTCCCCCTACTGCTGGCACAAGCAGACTCATCAGATAAGTATAGTTCACCAAATATGTTCACACCTCAGTGCATTACCCAAAGAGTGAACTGTCACTGTTGTTAAGCGTTTTTTCTCTATTTTACAAGATAATTCACTACATTTTGTAGAACGCTGAAGCAGGAATGTAGCCCGACTCAACCACAAAAGAATGCGACAACAGAAGAGCTGAAGTCCAAGACACCGCCACTGAAGACTGGGATTTGAAGACAGCAGGACGCTGATGAAGCAAGTAAGTTCCAAAAGAACGGAAAAACGCTGGTAAGCTTGGTATAAACTATGGTACCGGAGGCCAAACAACCCATCTGAGAAAACACCACTTGATCCAGTGGGAGGCCAACCTTAGCGGCCAAAAAACTGCACCCATTGTTATTTGAGGGGATGAAGAAGTAGAGGATCCGATCGCAGCGGAAGGTGAACAAGTGGGAGGCAATTTCTCTGGTACACAAAGCAGCCCTGTCTGCAGGAGTGCAGTGGTACCGCCCACATCCTCATAAGCAACATTGCAATGGCACAAGAGTCAGGCTGAGACACCAAGGGGTCCAAGGCAAGAGAGTACCGCAACGAAAAAACTTGCATTGAGCCTAACATCTGGTGTCAAGAAGTCACCTGCATCAGTGGCACCAGAAAAGAAAAAAATCCAGGCTACCATTATCAGTATGTTTAGGTTGGGGGGCAGTACGAACGCAACCACCCAACGTCACGTTTATACAATGCGAAGCTGGCTAAAATGTTAGCTCTGGGCCTCCTCCCTTTTTTTTTGTGGAAGGGGTGGGTTTTCTTGAATTTGTGGCAGCCATCTGCCCAAAATGGAAGGTTCCCAGACGGTCCTATTTCGCCAGAGTTGATGTTCCAGCACTACATCACGACGTGCTTGAATTGCTTGGGCAAGTTTTGCAGCAGAGTGCTGTTCACACTATCCACCTGACAACAGACATGTGGACCAGTTATCAAGCCACTGATTACATGTGCATCACTGTACACTGGATCTCTTTTGTGGGGGTTAGAGAAAAGATATCTGCAGCAGGTGTTGTTGACACTGCTGAGATTTTTAATGCCGCTCGGAAACATGCAACTGTGGCCATTTTTGCCATGGAGAAATCGCATACTGCTGCAAACATTTTGGAAGACTTTGACAGCAAGGTCTTTGAATAGCTCCGGCTAAGAGGGCTTAACATTGGTTTTGGTGCCACGGACAATGGCAGTAATATAGTTATAGCCATGGCCGATGGTGGCTATTTCAGGGTCCTGTGTTTGGCGCACTGCATTAACATCATTGTCCAAGACTTTCTGAAAAAAGAAGACCGAGTCAGACCACCTGCAGAAGAATCTGCACACATTTCATCCAGTCTTTTAAAGCCCGGAAGCAGCTGAGGATCATTCAATGTGATAATAGAATGCCAGTTAAAGCACTCATCCAGGAGGTGCCAACACGTTGGAACTCAACTTATTACATGCTTGAACATCTGTTTGAGCAGTACAGACCAATCAATGAATATGTCATGCAAAGAGGGGATGCTACTGTGAAAGGCATGATCATTGAGATGGACCAATGGAGCCTAGTTAAATGCCTGACAGAGATGCTACTTCCTTTCGAGGTCGTCACACGTGAAGTCAGCAAGGAGGACTGTACTATAGGCCAAGATATTCCATTGTTGCACATGCTACAGGAACAGCTGAAGGGGGTGTCTGCAATGTACACAGGTGTGGAGAGCATATGAGTTGGTGGAGAGCTTAACCCTTCGCTTATCTGAAAATACAAGGGTGCAAAGAGGCATTGTGTCATCCAACCATTACATTTGTGACACAATTCTGGATCCACTGTACAAACCATTACTGTACACTTTCATTCCTTTTTCAGACGGGGATGTTGCCAACTACAAAACTTGGATAGCTGTGGAAGCCAGTCATCTAGAAAAAGAACGGCCGGGAATTAGAGGCCCACTACTCCAGGGCACAACAAGTACTGCAGGGCAGCCGGCTTCAAGTTCAAATTCAGAGCCTGAGGACAGTGCGGTTGGCTCACAGCAACCAAAACCACTAACAACAGCAAGAACAACATCAACAACAACAAGAACATGAGCATCTGCCCCAAAATTGGCCCAGGGATGGTTTCTACAGCAAGGGCTTAAGTTCAGTGCTGAGGCAAAGGCAAAAGAGGCTGAGCAAAGCGGAGCACCCATGAGCATTGAGCGGATGGTCCAGGCCTATCTGGATGACCCAACAGAGGTCTACTTTGATCAAAACCCATTGATGTATTGGTATGGGAAAAGGCGCCAATGGCCAGTGCTCAGCAGGCTGGCAATAAGCTATCTGGCTTGACCTTTCACAAGTGTCTCTTCTGAGTGTGCTTTCAGTGCTGCTGGTGCCGTTCTGACAGTGAGAAGGACCAGTCTCTCTCCCCAAAACGTGGAGAGATTAACCATGATCAAAATGAATCAGCACAGCAGGAAGATGATGATGGCGACTCAGGTCATGGAAGTAGTGTGTTAGGTGACCTACTTCTGGGCGAACTAGCAGAGTTTGAGGACAAGCTCTACTTCCCTGACAACTAGGTTTTCCAGTCAACTCAAGTTACTTTCTTTCCTCTTTTTTGAGGCCCCAAAAAAAACCATATAGCTGAGGAACATCATTTACTTTATTATTTGTGTGTGTCACTGTCTTTCTGGTTCACAAATCCATCCCGACCGTCTTACTCTTTTATTGCCGCCTCAACATCAGTCAATGAAGAAGTAAATACTAGTCCACTCCTGACTCTCCCTAAAGCCATTTCCCTCACGCCAGACATTGGATGGATAATACAACATATGTGAAACGTGTGCCTGCCTCCAAACCTGGGCCCTGACTATATATATCCTTTCCGAGCCTAGATGGACTGCCCCGGAAGAACAGGTAAATGATGACTTGCATTGCACGCTTAGTGATTGTTGTTTGTTGTGCATGATGTCTACTATTCTGAATCTACACACAAAAAAAGTGACTGAAGTCAATCTTTCCCTTCTTGTTGTTCAATAACAAATTTGTACTCCTGCAGGCAGTTCCATTGTATTTTTCAGACGGGACGAGTCTGGAGGGCTCACTCGGGAGTCGGGACACTGTTGGTACAGAGTTGGACACCATACCATACTCCCAGTCAGAGTCAAGAGGATCAGAGATGATTGATGGAACGAATAACTCAGGGCGCGAAGTGGCCTAAAGGTAAACAACAACACCAGACCAGACCTACATGTCTGTGTAGTGGTGGTGGTGTGAATGACAGTGGTGCATTGATTTTTTTAACTTAATTTGGAAAATGCTATGCTGCTGTGTGTGTGCTCAGTGCTGCTGCTGTCTAGCTCAAATTGGGAGCTAAGTGGAGGTTGGATGGGGGGCCTGTTCCTGTTGTTGGAGGTAACTAACTGCCGGAAACAGATATGATTTAGCCATGCCATCTCTGAAAGTCTTCTTGTTGCACTCCTCCTTAATTATGCAGCTTAACTTTTCTCCTTGATTTTTCAATATATTTTTTGTTTTTCCATCTACAGGCCATTTACCCTGCAACATACTGGGAAAAACAAGTCACACTTACCTTACCAAACCACATCCGCCAGGCATCCAAAATTGACGGACGGATGGTGCAAGGAAGGACCAAGAGGAATGCAGAGATGCAACTCCAAATTTGACAAAAATATAATACAGTAACAGTATCTTCTTCATTTGATTCATTTATTATTTTCTCTTCAATCATTACGGCTGTGTGTGATTTGATTTGATTTGAGCATTTATAAAGCGCACAACTGTCCAAGGGCGTCTAGGCGCTAATACCCGGAAGTACAGCAAGATTGCCAGTGAGACTAAAAGGTTAGTTAACGAAGAGCCAGGTTTTTAGTGCTTTTCTGAAGGCTAGAAGTGTTGGGCTGTTTTTTATCCAGGTTGGGAGCATGTTCCAGGTTTTAACAGTCCCTACCAGGAAACTTCTTCTACCCCAACGAGCTCTCTTGAACCTGGGTGTTTGTAGAAGTTTGCAGTGAGAAGACCTTAGATTTCTAGGCAGTGTGTACCAGTTCAGTCGGTTCTTCAGATAGTGAGGACCAGACCTGTGTAGTGCCTTAAACGCTAGGCATTGGGATTTGAAAGTAATCCTCTTGGCCACTAAGAGCCAGTGCAAGGTTTTCAGCTTGTGCGAGACTGGCTGAAGTTTCGGGATATCCAGCAGCAGTCTGGTAGCCGCGTTTTGAAGACGCTGCAGCTTTTGAAGGTGCTGCGTTTGGATCCCTACGTACAGCGCATTCCCATAGTCCAGTCTGGACAAGGCTAGTGCTGTCACCAGGATTTTTAAGGTTTCTGGAGGAATGAAGGGGCGGATTTTCCTGATCATCTTTAGGACGAAGAAGATTGAAGAAGAGAGGGAGCTGATCTGGGTTTTGAGGTCAATTTATCGTCAAGGATAAAGCCTAGATTTTTTGCCTTATGCACAGGGACTGGAAGGTCTCCCAAACTGGACGGCCACCATCTGGGTGTCCTAAATGAGGTATCTGTGCCTAACAGGAGAACCTCTGTCTTTCCGCCATTCAATTTCAAGCAGTTCCCACTCATCCACTGATAGACCTGAGTCATAGAGAGATTGAAACGATCTGCTGTCTCTTCAATGTTGCTGGAAATTGATAATACTAGCTGGGTATCATCATCATATGAGACCACTTAGAAGCCAAATTGCCTGATGATTTTAGCTAGAGGGGAAACATATAAATTAAACAGCGTAGGGCTTAAAGCCCAGCCCTGTGGCACTCCACAAGGGAGTGCAAATTGTTCGGAGGAAAAGGCTCCGGCCTCTACCGATTGAGCCCTATCAGAAAGGAAAGAGGATAGCAATTTGAGGGCCATGCCTCTGATTCCTAATTCTGAGAGCCTGTTGACTAAGATGACATGGCTCACCGTGTCAAAGGCCACCGAAAGATCTAGTAAAATTAGGGCGGCCTTCCCCCCACCATCCAGAATTGATCTCAGCTCTTCAGTAGCCATAACCAATGCTGTCTCTGTACTATGCCCCTCCCGGAAACCGTATTGTGATTGGTCCAGAACTTCCGAGGAGGAGAGAAATGTTGTAAGTTGCGTATTTAGTATTTTCTTCAGCACTTTCACTGGGAAGGGTAGTCTCGAGATAGGTCTGTAGCTGCTGGGGTCAGTTGGGTTGAGATCAGGTTTCTTCAGGAGTGACAGAATTGATGCTATTTTCCAGGCATCGGGGAAGATGGCTGAGCAAATGATCTCTTTAAAAATGACCCTCAATTGCTCGCTGACAGTTTCAGGAACCAGGTGCAGTATTTTCGGAGGGCAGGGATCTAGTGGAGCCCCAGATTTAGAGGTCTTAACCACCTGGATGATCTGCTCTAAGGATGGTGGGGAAAAGGAGTTCAGCAGGTAAGGTGGGGAGGGTGCTGTGTCTGCTGGGGGCATCCCCGTTATGGTATTGCCATGTTCCCTAAGTGCTTTGTACACTGCCTCCACTTTGTCCCTAAAGGATTGGGCCAATAAGTTACAGAACTCGGCGCTACTTTCCATTCTAGGAGGCTCTGGTAGTTTAGCTAGGCTTTTCACTGTTCAAAACAACTCCTTACACAAATTCTTTGCCTGTAAAATTTTTCTTGTAAAGTATTTGCTTTTTTCTTCTAGAATCAGTTTCTTATAGTCGGCCAAAGATTGCATGTATTGTGTTTTATCAGTTGGGTCATAATTCAGTCTCCACCGCCTCTCCTTCCTTCTACAAATTTGTTTCTGGTTTCTTAGTTTGTCAGAGAACCAGGGTTCTGAGGGCTTTTCCAGCCTATTGGGAAAAGTTCTTATGGGGCCAGGGGGTCTACTGCGTTTTTGATCCAGGTGGAGAACCTGTGGGCAGCAGTATTAGCATCTGTAGTGAGGTCAGGCTGTGTTGTAGAGAGGGACGCTAATAAGGAGGGGGCATCGATGTTCCTCCAGTCCCGCCTTTTAACTTTGACACAGGGACTGAATGGTCTTGTAGAGTGCTGATTGATACTCACAGAGAGCATTATGGCATTATGGTCTGACCATGGGACAGGTAATACTTCTGAAATCTTCAAATGAGGGTTTGACGTAAATATACCATCCAAGGTGTGTCCTGCATTGTGAGTGGCCTGTTCAACGATCTGTCTAAGAGAGAAGCTGGCCAAGGTGTCCACCAGGAGGGCTGTGTCGCGATCATCCTGTTTTCTAAATGGTAATTAAAATCCCCCAACACTGAGAAGTCAGCTGCAGCGCAGCTAGATTCAATGAAGGGACTAATGGAATCGAAGAAGGTGGTTCTAGCCCCAGGGGGCCTATATAGCAAAAGGCCCTTGAATGTATATGTTTTATTTAATGTAATCTGGAAGGATAAAACTTCACAATCTGGTGTGTTTCCTGCTGCCGAACCTGTGACCACCAGGTGGTCTCTAAAGATAATTGCTAGGCCCCCACCCCTCTTGTCAACCCGATCTGCCCTGAGAATTGCGTAGCCCACAGGGATGGCCAGTCCCAGATCTGTGTTCGAAGTTTTGACGGCCCACGTTTCGGTCACAAATGCTAGGTCGAGCTTATGCGAGCTCACCATCTCTGCGAATTCTATATTGTGTTTTGCCAGGGAGCGCGCATTAATCAGCATGCCCCGGAACACCTTCGTGCCTCTTGCATGGGAATGCTTGTGAGGTCTTGTAGCCGACCTGTTTCTGATCTTGGCAAAGCTCAGGGGTAGCTTGCAATGTTTACATTGCCTGGGCTCACTCTGTAAATCTAACAGTGGGCAATTAGGCTTATTGTCTACCAGGTTAAGAGACAGTAATTCATTCCTGGAGTATTTGTGGCCAGACCCCCCCCTCTGGAAGGAAACGGGCAGGGGTTGTGGCCCTGGGCCTGGTCCAGGCAAGGACGGGCTCAGACGGGCGCAGACAGGCTTGCCTTCAGGCGTGCCTTTGGCGCGCCTGACTGCGTGCGTCCGCTGCGCGTCCGCTCAGGCATCTCCCTAAATAGGTGGTTGTGGCGGGAAACTACATCACGCACCACCGGGAAATGCCTACGGAGCGCCGAAGGTGACAGGAAGGGTGTGCCCGGTATGTAACGCTCTCCGTGCAATCGGCACCAGCCATGGCGGAACAGGGCTTAGACCGGGGCACCGAGTCAATCTGTCTTGGTGGGATACAAGGGCACCAGGAGTGTTCGAAGAACCGAAGCGCCAGTTAATGAAGCTTAAAAGTATTAAAAAGATGCAGCCGCTCCTAGTAACAGGCTGAAATAAATGAATCTTAAAAGTTTTAAAAGTATGTTTAAAGTAAAATAGGATGCCACTCTAGGCTGTGAGACCCAAAGCAGCAGCGGCAACCTTACCACCGGTGTCGGCGCGTCCGTTCAGACATCTCCCTAAATAGGTGGTTGCGGCGGGAAACTACACCGCGCCCCACCCGGAAATGCCTGCGGAGTGCCGGACGTGACAGGAAGGGTGTGCCCGGTCTGTAACGCCCTCTGCGCAATCGGCACCAGCCGTGGTGGAACATGGCTTAGACTGGGGCACCGAGTCAATCTGTCGAGGTGGGATACAAGTGCACCAGGAGTGTTCGAAGAACCGAAGCGCCAGGTAATGAAGCTTAAAAGTATTAAAAAGATGCAGCCGCTCCTAGTAACAGGCTGAAATAAATGAATCTTAAAAGTTTTAAAAGTATGTTTAAAGTAAAATAGGACTCCACTTTAGGCTGTGAGACCCAAAGCAGCAGCGGCAACCTTACCACCGGTGGCCTTAAGGCCTCCTTTCTTTGTTTTTTCTCACCAATTGCTACCTGACTATTACACCACTTTCCCAGGTTTTTCTGGGTCTAGCCCTGTCTTCTCCATCCAACTACACCCCATCGGACCTACAATGTTCACCATGTGTTCTTTTTTTGCTTTCCCTTCTTATGTTTTTTTGACCTTTAGCTGTGCGCTTGATACGGTTTACCTAAACACGGTGATTTCAACTGTCTTTCTTTGCTTTTTTTGCACGTCCTGTTATTCCTCTTTCTTTCTTTGTAGGTTTTTTAATTATTATAAGTTTATTATGTCCCTCATTTTTAAATCAATGTCATACTTCATGGTAATGTCTTAGTTTTGTTTGTTATTATGTTGTAAATGTGTATTGTACAGTGTTAAGTCTTTGTATGGTCATTTCTTTGTCATACTATATATTATGTACCTTGTATGTTTTTGCAGCCCTGATAAAGTCCATATCTATGGACGAAACGCGTTGGCTGTTTTTCTGTGGGCAACACTAAAGAATAAAGAAACAACGTTTTTTGATACCTACATTGAATGGACAGCAATTTCTTAAATGGAACATTGGTGGTGCTCTCCACATTGGTAAAAAACCGGTGTGTTGTTTGTTTGCTTATATTTTACTCCTACCGATATTTTACCTTTATTTGCTATCTTTCAAAGGAAGCCTGGTACAACAGAACATAATGTATGCATGTAACTTGGGTGTCTCCGGGGGCAGACAGGCAATTGCATAATTAACATACTGCCCTGTACTAGTCTAGTACTACTCCTCATCATGCATGCATTTCCTTTTTCTTCCTCAACAGATTAATGATGGTCAGCTGCCAAGATGAATGTGTTGTCCATGTGTAGTGTTTGTCTTTGTCAAACTTTTCCCTCAAATCCCCTTTCCCAACCATTCATCAAACCCTAACCCTCTTCCCCCGGGCTGTGTGATTTATATTGAGATGTGACTAAATTAACTTTACACCAATAATGGATCAGGCACTTGCTGGGGCAGATGTGGTGAAAGCAACACTAACTCAAGGCAGGGCGAGGATCTTCTTCTGCTCTAAGTATATATATATTCACTGAAAAAACCATAGGTTTCAGATATGTTATAGTTAGAAATTAGCATTTAAAAAACCTTAGAAATTCACTGAAAAAACCATAGGTTTTAGGGACAGTTATAGTTAGTTGGACATTGCACTCGTACAAAACCCGTGAAATTCCCCCGTTATAGTTAGTTCAGCTAACTATAACTCGCGCCCCGCAATGCACTGCTGATGACGTCACATATTACATCACTCATGACATGGTCAGTGACATCACTGATGACATCACTGATGACATCTCAAATGACATCACTGATGACATCATCCAGTGACTGTGTGTTTCTGTAAAGTTTAAATATTTTTAATATATATAGGGAAAGGCGTATTGAAGAATGAGTGGGTGTATAAGTGTCTGTATGGATGATTTAGTAGGTGCGTGACTAATTCTATAAGTGAGTGATTAAACGTATCTTACTGAATGCATGGGTTAGTGACTAAACTGGGTGAATGTCTGTATCCGTCTGTCTGTTGCTGTGTAAGTGGCTGCATGGGTTTGTGAATAGCTACATGAGTGTCTATAAGAGTTATTGATTTGTTGTCTGAGTATCTGTATGGGTGCCTGAGTGTTTGTGTGGATGGGGTGTGTGCGACTCTGTGCATAGATGTGTGAGTGGGTGATTCACTGGGTGGATGGTTTCAAGAGTGCATCTGTGATAGACTGTATGGGTGGGTAAGTGTGTGTAAGAGTGTGTTAGTGAGTGAATGTATGTCCCAGTGGTACATGTGTGAGTAACTACATATGTGAAAGGCAGTATATATGTGTGTTGGAGTATATAAATAGCTATAAGTGAGAGTGAGTGATTGTGATAGTGGCTGTATGGATGAGTGTGTGCTTGTATCAGTGATTGTATAAGAGCGTAACAATGTGCTAGTATTTGTATGATTAAGTGAGCTGGTGTGTGTATAACTGTATAGGTGAGTAAATGGCAGTGTGTTTAATTATTTGCATGACTGACTAGGTGTGTGAGTACCTCTATGGATGAGTGGCGGTGTTTGAGTGTCTATATAGGAGTAAGAGTGCATATGATAGTCCTGTACTGAGTGACCATAAGTATGAGTGACTGTACGGGTGAGTGAGTGGATGTGTGTGTGTAGACCTAAGAATCAGTGAGTGGGTATGTAGTTATTGGTGTTGGAGCGTCTATGGTTTTGCGAATGGCAGTCTGTAATTTAGATTGGGTGTATCAAAAGTTATATTAGGGTGTGAAGAGCTGCATCAGATTATCACGTGGATGATGTCATCAGTGATGTCATCATG
>CAWUFW010022400.1:0-96759 GCA_963921515.1 Calotriton arnoldi | reverse complement strand
GGTGGCCCTTGATGAGAAGGCAGATTAGAGACTATGGGGCCGATTCCGATCCCGGTCGGAGGCGCACCCAATACCATTCGGTCGGAAAAAAAGCCATGGGAAAGCCTGTTTCCCGACCGATCTGTACAGCACACCGAACGAGTAAGTACGATGCGCACAACAGCAAAGAATCCGGCCGAGCCGTACTCACCCAAACCAGGTCCTGTTCCCCGACCGAGGCGAATCCGGAAACGCCGAATCGAGTCGCACGGAAGGAAAAATGCTGCTCCGTCCAGCCGAACGAGTACGATGCGCTTTCCGTACGCGCCGAACCCGTCGCTACGCACGGCACATCAAAGCATCCGGGAGAGGCGCACATAAGCTCCGAATCGTGCCACAACACGATCCACGGCTACGAGGCGAACACGCCAGCGACGAGGACGACGCGAAGCGACGAGAAAGACGAACGACACGAACCAACCATGAATCCCTTCGTCCCGATCATACCAATATTCTACATTTACTACCGGAACAGGCACGGACGCGTACGGCGCAGAAGGTAAGTCAGACACCAATCACAAAACACATACAACACGTACACGACACATCACACACACACAGAGGGATGCAGAATTTACTTACACCAGCAACAGCAGCACCATAGGGGCGGGATGCCCATCACCAATGCCACATATGCACACAGGGGCCTGAATGCGCACCACCACCACCACCCCTACCCAGGGGGCCGGATGCCAACCACTACTACCACCCTTAGCCAGGGGGTGCCAGATGCCCACCACCACTACCACCCTTACCCAGGGGGCTGGATGCCTACCACTACTACCACCCTTAGCCAGGGGTGCCAGATGCCCACCACCACCACCACCCCTACCTAGGGGGGGCCGGATGCCTACAACAACTACCACCCTTACCCAGGGGGGGCTGGATGCCTACCACTACTACCACCCTCACCCAGGGGGTGCTGGATGCCTACCACTACTACCACCCCTACCCAGGGGGGGCTGGATGCCTACCACTACTACCACCCTCACCCAGGGGGTGCTGGATGCCTACCACTACTACCACCCTCACCCAGGGGGCTGGATGCCTACCACTACTACCACCCTCACCCAGGGGGCTGGATGCCTACCACTACTACCACCCTTAGCCAGGGGGCTGGATGCCTACCACTACTACCACCCTCACCCAGGGGTGCTGGATGCCTACCACCACTACCACCCTCACCCAGGGGGCTGGATGCCTACCACTACTACCACCCTCACCCAGGGGGCTGGATGCCTACCACTACTACCACCCTTAGCCAGGGGGGCAGGATGCCTACCACCACCCTTAGCCAGGGGGCAGGATGCCTACCACTACTACCACCCTCACCCAGGGGGCTGGATGCTCACCACCACCCTTAGCCAGGGGGGCTGGATGCCTCACCACCACCCTTAGCCTGGGGGCTGGATGCCTACCACTACTACCACCCTCACCCAGGGGTGCTGGATGCGTACCACTACTACCACCCTCACCCAGGGGGCTGGATGCCTACCACTACTACCACCCTCACCCAGGGGGGCTGGATGCCTACCACTACTACCACCCTTAGCCAGGGGGCTGGATGCCTACCACTACTACCACCCTCACCCAGGGGTGCTGGATGCCTACCACTACTACCACCCTCACCCAGGGGGGCTGGATGCCTACCACCACCACCCTTAGCCAGGGGGGCTGGATGCCTACCACTACTACCACCCTCACCCAGGGGGCTGGATGCCTACCACTACTACCACCCTCACCCAGGGGGTGCTGGATGCCTACCACTACTACCACCCTCACCCAGGGGGCTGGATGCCTACCACTACTACCACCCTCACCCAGGGGGCTGAATGCCTACCACTACTACCACCCTTAGCCAGGGGGGCTGGATGCCTACCACTACTACCACCCTCACCCAGGGGTGCTGGATGCCTACCACCACTACCACCCTCACCCAGGGGGGCTGGATGCCTACCACTACTACCACCCTCACCCAGGGGGGCTGGATGCCTACCACCACCCTTAGCCAGGGGGCTGGATGCCTACCACTACTACCACCCTCACCCAGGGGGCTGGATGCCTACCACCACCCTTAGCCAGGGGGCTGGATGCCTACCACTACTACCACACTCACCCAGGGGTGCTGGATGCCTACCACTACTACCACCCTCACCCAGGGGGGCTGGATGCCTACCACTACTACCACCCTTAGCCAGGGGGCTGGATGCCTACCACTACTACCACCCTCACCCAGGGGGCTGGATGCCTACCACTACTACCACCCTCACCCAGTGGGGGCTGGATGCCTACCACCACCCTTAGCCAGGGGGGGCTGGATGCCTACCACCACCCTTAGCCAGGGGGGGCTGGATGCCTACCACTACTACCACCCTCACCCAGGGGGGCTGGATGCCTACCACTACTACCACCCTCACCCAGGGGGCTGGATGCCTACCACTACTACCACCCTCACCCAGGGGGCTGGATGCCTACCACTACTACCACCCTTAGCCAGGGGGCTGGATGCCTACCACTACTACCACCCTCACCCAGGGGGTTCTGGATGCCTACCACTACTACCACCCTCACCCAGGGGGCTGGATGCCTCACCACCACCCTTAGCCAGGGGGCTGGATGCCTACCACTACTACCACCCTCACCCAGGGGGTGCTGGATGCCTACCACTACTACCACCCTCACCCAGGGGGGCTGGATGCCTACCACTACTACCACCCTCACCCAGGGGGCTGGATGCCTCACCACCACCCTTAGCCAGGGGGCTGGATGCCTACCACTACTATCACCCTCACCCAGGGGGCTGGATGCCTACCACCACCCTTAGCCAGGGGGGCTGGATGCCTACCACTACTACCACCCTCACCCAGGGGGCTGGATGCCTACCACTACTACCACCCTCACCCAGGGGGGCTGGATGCCTACCACCACCCTTAGCCATGGGGGCTGGATGCCTACCACTACTACCACCCTCACCCAGGGGGGCTGGATGCCTCACCACCACCCTTAGCCAGGGGGCTTGATGCCTACCACTACTACCACCCTCACCCAGGGGGCTGGATGCCTACCACTACTACCACCCCCACTCATAGGATGGACAATGCATGACACAACCAGCACACCACAACCTAGGGAATGCAAGAAGAAGACATCCCCCAACACCATGACAAGCGTGTGTAGACTGTGTCAAATGCCTACAACACCAAACATGACTTTGAACATACAATGTGACCCCTAGCACATGTGCCACACATATATGTGTGTGGCACCCACAATGCAAGCAGGCCATGACCATTGTGGCAATGGGGTCCAAACCCCCATCATCACAGTGACCAAAAGGTAAGTGTGGGGGCCATAGCTGAAGCACTTTTTGAACATTGTGGCAATGGGGTCCAAACCCCCATCATCACAGTGACCAAAATGTATGTGTGGGGTCCATAGCTGAAGCACATTTTGAACATTGTGGCAATGGGGTCCAAACCCCCATCATCACAGTGACCAAAATGTATGTGTGGGGTCCATAGCTGAAGCACATTTTGAACATTGTGGCAAGGGGGTCTAAACCCCCATCATCACAGTGACCAAAAGGTAAGTGTGGGGTCCATAGCTGAAGCACATTTTGAACATTGTGGCAATGGGGTCCAAACCCCCATCATCACAGTGACCAAAATGTAAGTGTGGGGTCCATAGCTGAAGCACACTTTGAACATTGTGGCAATGGGGTCCAAACCCCCATCATCACAGTGACCAAAAGGTAAGTGTTGACAAAGAAAGAGCTGCAACTGCCAAACTGCATGGATGATTCCTGGTCACAGAACAACAAACACATCAGTGGCAAAGTAGTGTATGTGTCCCATTGCAACATAAATTGGGGGAGCCAAATACTGCAGTGCAAATAAGACATACCTTTGGCCATGTGCAGACAAACAACACCCATGGGGGCTGACACCGTCAACAATCATCAATGACACAATGACAGAAGTGACCATCAGAATGCAGACCCACATATTTGCACCAATGGGCACACACATGCATATACCCTGTGGAGACTGCAGATGTGAGGTGAACAGATACCATACCATGGCAGCAATGGGACACACAAACCATGATCATTGTGCTGACCGATGACCTAGGAGTCCCAGGGACAGCAGGGGAAACCCACCAAACTACATACAGCCAATGGCACACCCAAGATATGCCAATGCAGTGGTGCAGATGCACAAACACAAACAGGCAGACCCACACTGCACATCATACACAACAGGTGAGGGGGTGCCAGTGTCCCCAGGCAACCACACAACACATCATGAGGAGACCTGAATACCAATCATACAGATGTGCATACAGTGCCACACAAAGGTAACTCATGGATCCAAATCCCCTATGTGGGCAAGCAGGCATTGTCAGATGAGAGGGAGCACAAATCACACATGTCACACAGGCACGTAGGGACAGCAACTGACACAGCAAGACACAGACACACCACAGCACCACCCCCAGGGCCCCCACAATGTGGTGACCCTGGGCTGCATTACAATCCCACTGTGATGACAAAGTTAAATGTGGTTCACACTGTGAACTACAGTCATGTGTCCTGAGCAACTAACTACCATCACACCTACACAAGCACAAATCAAACAGCATGGCCAGTAAGCCAAGGCCAACATGGAGGCAGGGGCCTAGCCGGGCAACAACTCTCATCTGCACACACTCAACACCACACCCCTCGACCTCCAACAATGTGCAGCAGTGAAGTACACATGCACTGGTGACATTGCACATGCATCCATGACTATTCCAGGGTGGTGGGTGGGAACCAAGGTGCAGAAACACATCACACATGGACACTCAACAAGACTCCTGAATGTCTGACACACTGCACACTACGCTGTACATGGACATGACGGCAATACCACACCAACCAATGGGATCCCAGCCACAGTCACACACCAATGAAGAAGCCAAGGTCACCCACAAAGAACACACATAGACAACAACCAACATTGCAGCCCGGACCCTGAGGAGTGCCAGCAGTCACACACACAACGTGTCACAATCACTGAAAGATAACACAAACTGGAAATCACATGACAGGGGCAAACAACAAGTGCCAAGGGGAAACCTGACTGTGACCCATCTGCGTCAGCACACAAACTCAGCCCTGACAGCAAACACACCTATGGGTGACACCCTGATGACCAGTAATGTGCCATGCACCCACATCACAGAGAACCCAGGGCGAAGACTTTGGGGGAACATAGGTCAACTCAGCTAGCATCACAAACAGGTACAACACTAGGGATCACAGCATGCACAGCTAAACGGAAGTGAACACACAGACATGCACATACAACACACACCTTGGGCGCAGGCAATGTCACAGGAGTACACACTGCCATGAGGGGACTCCACTCCTGTGTGAGGAGAGCTGTGCCATATGTTGCCTCAGTAGGGCCCCATCATGTCAGCTGAGCACTTGGTCACACAATCAACAATTAGCACCAAATGAGGGCTCCCGTAACATCAGCCTGGTCATGGAAGTGCCAACGGAATCATCAGCACAGATCCAACACACTTGTATAGCAATGTTGCACTGACAACACAGATGAGTCCTTCCCCATTGATGCCCAAACCTGCATGTCCAGTGGAGATGGCCACACGGTCAGGGAAGTAGACGAATTGAACAATGGCAGGCACAACAGATGTGCAGGGGTGGAAGCCACAGATGTGAAATAGGCAATCTAAGTAGGAAATCCCATTGCCAAATACTGAACACATGACACCCTCAGATGCTGCTATGGATGACATGGATACACCACAGGATAGGACACATTCCCCTGGACCACATGGGTTCCTGCACAGTAACACTTCATTATCATGAGACCAAATATCACCATCACTGCAGCAAGGGCATGGTTAGCATCATCAACATCATGTACATCAGAAGCAAAAGCACTAGAGAACAGAAAGTTGCTTTATTCAGCATATGTGGCATTAAAAGTAGAAGTCCAGTAGAAAATAAACAAAGGCCAATGGCCAGTCCATCAACAAAGTCACAAGTGGGTGACAGTGGCAGATGCCACCCTACACATGCCTGCACAAAACCAGGGACAATCCACTAGGAGGGGCAACCGGGGGTAGGCCAGGCACCGCAGGGACAGGATCAGGGCTCACCAGGAGGAAGCAGGGAAGGGGTGGTGGGTGCTGGAGAGCCACTGACAACTGCAGTGGAGGTGTCTGACATGGTGTGTGCCGGCACAACTGGGGGCATGGCTCAGATGTTGTGGGTGCCGGCACGACTGCAGTGGACCCTGCAGATGGAGTGGACAGGTCCGCCACTGCAGTGCCCAAGTCAGACAGGGTGGTAGTGGACTCCACTGCAGTGCCTACCACCAGGGGAGGAGAATGGGGAACAGGCAAGGTGGGCTGGACAGAGGGGGAGGACACCCTCACCACATCAGTGGCACAGACAAGCGCAGCGGGGGTGTGGTGCCGGGAGAGCAAGTGCCAGGGGAGAAGGCCGGAGCCTCTTGGGGATGGTATATCTGTGGGTGGGGGAACCTGGGGTAGGGTGTGGTGGGGGCACCTGTGGAGTGGGGGCCTGAGGGATGGAGGAAGGAGACCTGGTGCTTGAGCTGCAGGGCGGCAGCGGGGTCTTGCTCTTACCACTCTGGGGGACTTGCGGGTGGGGGCCTCAGTCTGTCTGCGCCGGGGGGCGGGTGTCTGGGGGCGAGGGGCACTCTGCTCCGTGTGGGGGCTTCCTCTTCCCCCTGGATGCTGGAGCAGCTGGATCGGAGGGGAAGAGGCCGAGGTCACTGAGGAAGAGGCGCTGGGTCTTTGGGGTTGCAGGTGAGGCAAGGGAGGGTGTTTTGGAGGGAGAGGCAACTGAGGACTGCGCAGTGCCCATGGATGCGTGTGTGTGTACCAGGGCCCCATCCCCTGTGAGTCTGGTTTCAGTCCCCTGACTGTGCGTGCGTGTGCGTTTTGTTTGTGGCGTGTGTGTCTGTGTGCTGGACGTGTGTGTGCTGGTGTGTGCCTGTGCCGGTGTGTGTGTGCTTGGGACGGGTAAGGTGCTGGGGAGTGTGGATGGAGCAGAGGCAGGAGGGGTGAGGGACTGTCTGAGGAGGGACACTGCTGCCGTCAGGGAGGAGTCCATGGACCTATTGCCCCTCTGTAGGTCAGACATGCCCGATGAGATGCCCTCCATGAATGACACCAGCTGAGTCAACAGAGCGGTGTGCGCATGGAGGACACTCAGCATGGCTGTCTGCCCTACATGGAGCTGGCGAAGGAGGTACACAGACTCCTCACTCAGGGCAGCAGGGGACACAGGGGCAGGGGGTGCGGTGCCTGGCCCAAAGGAGACACGCTCCCGAACATGGGAGCCTCCACGGACCTGGGGAATGGGAGCCGATGGGAGGGCGGTGGTGGTGCTGGTGGTGGCGGGGACAGCAACACTAGCTGGGGTGTGGTGGCTGCTGACACCCGCCTCCATAAGGGAGTCATCCTCCGAGTTGCTCTGGTCCTCAGCTGAGGTGGATGGTGCTGAGGACTCCTCGGTGTGGCTCCCCTCGCCCTCCGTGCCACTGGGTCCCTCCGACCACTCCTCGGCTGCTGACCCAGTCTGGCTCTCTGGCTCCTCCTGGTCCGTGGAGCTGTCCCCTTCCGTGGCCGTGGATGTATCTGCAAACAATGGGGAAACAGACAGACATCAGTCACCTGCACCAAACGCACACACCACTGTGAGCACAGCACATTACAGAGCAAGCCCTGGCATCATTAGTTGTACATTGCTAAAAGTGCCCTAACTGAACAGGAGAAGCCAATTGTCAGTCTGATGCCAAGCATGGCACTCACATCCCACATGGCCTTGCACCCATCTGTCTGGTGTCTGTTGGATTGCAACACCCCAGTGTGGACACATGCACCAAGTACACAGTAGTTGGACAGTGCAGAGGACACGGTGTGGCATGTGGACATGCACACATCACAGCTCTTGCCACTGAGTCAGTACAGGTTTCCGGATGAAAGGGATGCCCAGAGTCAAATAGGAAATGCATGTGATGCATACCAGCGACAGACACCATGATGCACCCATGTCCTGATAGCCATCGCCACAATGGTGTGCATGTAGCACATGTCACTACCCTGCAGGACCACCAATAAGTTGACACATGCCATGGCAGAGGCATGACTGCTAAGTCATACATCACTGTCTCAGTGATGTATGACTTGGCAGCCAGACAACAACACTATGCACTGTGTCACAATAGTAGGTCATGGGGAATGCAAGTCCTGGAGCTGCACAAGTGCACATGTACATCCCCCACACAACACATCATCTTAACCCTCATCTGTCCAGGTCATACCTATTGGACATATGGGAGACCTGTGACACTACCCTCTGAACCTGAGCCCCTCACAATCTGCTGTGAATGGGGAACAGCTGCCTGAACTTCACATTCGCATACCCCAGTCTGCACGGGCAGCTGATCAAACACCTATGTGACACACAAGTATCGTCTCCTATGGTCACATCTCCAGGGGCATGCTGAGCCCCTACCAAGAAACACCCCAGCAGTCCTGGCAAGTAATCCACAGCACACTGACACAGAGGCAGACACCTGAGGGGTCAAATCACTGCGCACAATGTGTCAGCTGATACACGGGAGTGGGAGTACAGAGTGCATTGCATGGCCTGGAGTAGGCATGACTGTCCTGCTCCACATGAATGAGGGATGAGCCCTGGACAGTGGATAGCTGGCTATGTATGTGTGACACACGTAATCTGCACACTCCTGGGGCCCAAACATTGTTCCCACCCGCTGCATGGGCGTGTGCCACATACCCCAGGCACATGTGGTGGCTCAGCTCAGCAAGTGGACCGCATATCAAAGCAACACGCAGATTACATGTCCGAACACAGGCGTTGTGTGAACAATGGACCCACCCATGATGCCCACAACAGAGTTAGGGAAACAGATGCTGTCCCCCACCTTTAGTGAAGCAAACTGCAAGGACACAGTCCCAAGTGACACAATTCCCTGAATGTAAGGGCCACACCTGGGTATCAGATGAGCAGTGGGCAGTGCACAATAGAGGGACATGGCTCCTGGACAACATGACTGATGCACTGTGGCAGTTGAACCAGGCCAGAGGAGGGCACAAAGCATGTAATACAGAGTTCACAGTGCAGTCTTTGACTCACCCCCTCCTTGCTGCTGTCTGGCCTTCAGCTGCCCATCCAGGTCTGGAAACACCACCGCCAGGATCTGGAGCATGTGGGGGTCAGGGTCCGTGTTCCACCCCTCCTGCGAGGAGGCGACAGCTTCAGCTGGACCCGTGCAATCCTCCGGGTCCAGCCCCGAAGGTCCTGCCACCTCTTCTGGCAGTTGCGGATCCGGCGCTTGTAGACCCCCACGGACCGGACGGCCCGGACGATGTCCTTCCAGATATCCTGCTTCCGATGGGCATTAACCTGTCAGGATGACAAAGTGAAAAGGCCATTACTACACATGCAACATATCCGTGCATGACACAGTTGCATATACATGTCTCAATCACAGGGGCACATGATGTACACAGGCAGTGCAAAGCTGCCCATGGACAGTTTGCCAGACGTCACTACATGGTATCATTGCATGGGAAGTAAAACCTTGTTCAAATGCACTGTCACTGCACCATACCTGTCCAGTGCATGTCACTACACACTATGGGGGTGACAACTACTCAGTGAGCCTGCTAGCCAGTGGCGTGCAGACTTTCAGCCTTGCTAGTCAGACAATATGCACATTCAGAAAGGCAGTGCACAGAACACTCACCTGCTCCCCTGGTGTCCCATACAGCTTGCTGTACTGTGGAAGTAGGCTGTCCAGCAGGGCCTGGTTCTCTTCAAGGCTGAAGGCTGGGGCTCTCTCCACAGTACGTGCCATTGCAGGGTCCAGAGGGTCAGAGACAGCAGCAGTGCAGTGGCAGATGTCGTCCTGGAGCATGTAGTGCAGGCAAGTGAGCTCTCAGGGGAACAGCCAGCAATATATATGTGCTGGAGAGGCAGATACTGTCCCTTGTGTCCAAAGTGATAGGTCCAAGTCGTTTGCATCTTCTGAATCTGGCCAATCCATGGAATAGCAGCACCAAAACACGCCCACAGCATCCTTCAAATCTTCAACTTCATGACATACATGATTTTGCAACATTGTTGTGGGTGACCAACTGATTTTCCAGCAACCGACTCGTTCGAAATTCGAAAACGCGTCCGTTGCCAGGCAAGCCCATTGTCAATGGGTGCGCACCGATCGGTCCATTGCGGTACAACACGTACAGGGGTACAACGCGTACCCGCACACATTGAATGCAATGGGCCGGCCGGGGCACCGATCGGTCCATTGCAGTACAACGCGTACAGGGGTACAACGCGCACCCGCACACATTGAATGCAATGGGCCGGCCGGGGCACCGATCGGTCCATTGCAGTACAACGCGTACAGGGGTACAACGCGTACCCGCACACATTGAATGCAATGGGCCGGCCGGGGCACCGATCGGTCCATTGCAGTACAACGCGTACAGGGGTACAACGCGTGCACCGCACACATTGAATGCAATGGGCCGGCCGGGGCACCGATCGGTCCATTGCAGTTCAACGCGTACAGGGGTACAACGCGTACCCGCACACATTGAATGCAATGGGCCGGCCGGGGCACCGATCGGTCCATTGCAGTACAACGCGTACAGGGGTACAACGCGTACCCGCACATATTGAATGCAATGGGCCGGCCGGGGCACCGATCGGTCCATTGCAGTACAACGCGTACAGGGGTACAACGCTGCACCCGCACACATTGAATGCAATGGGCCGGCCGGGGCACCGATCGGTCCATTGCAGTACAACGCGTACAGGGGTACAACGCTGCACTCGCACACATTGAATGCAATGGGCCGGCCGGGGCACCGATCGGTCCATTGCAGTTCAACGCGTACATGGGTACAACGCGTACCCGCACACATTGAATGCAATGGGCCGGCCGGGGCACCGATCGGTCCATTGCAGTTCAACGCGTACAGGGGTACAACGCGTACCCGCACACATTGAATGCAATGGGCCGGCCGGGGGCACCGATCGGTCCATTGCAGTACAACGCGTACAGGGGTACAACGCGTACCCGCACACATTGAATGCAATGGGCCGGCCGGGGCACCGATCGGTCCATTGCAGTACAACGCGTACAGGGGTACAACGCGCACTCGCACACATTGAATGCAATGGGCCGGCCGGGGGCACCGATCGGTCCATTGCAGTACAACGCGTACAGGGGTACAACGCGTACCCGCACACATTGAATGCAATGGGCCGGCCGGGGCACCGATCGGTCCATTGCAGTACAACGCGTACAGGGGTACAACGCGTACCCGCACACATTGAATGCAATGGGCCGGCCGGGGGCACCGATCGGTCCATTGCTGTTCAACGCATCACTGTACATGTGACTGGCATATGTCAGCATGCCTGTCTCAGATGGACATATGCCAGCCACAGATAGCTCCCAGGGAGTGAGGGGCACACCTACATCACGACAGCCTGTCCAAACTTTATCATAAGGCATGTAAGGCTGCATTTCCTATTGTGTGTATGTTGGTGTACATGTTGTCCTGTGGGTGTCACCTGTGGGCAGCCACCCCCAGGCTGTGCACGTGTTCATGGGGACAGGATCCTGGGTGTTACGTGTACATGACCACTGTGATGTGCAACTGTTCATATCTGTGCATGTGCCATGGTCACATTTCACGGTGGTGTATGTGTATGTCATGTCACATACCCCGTGAGTCCCATGTGGGACGGTATGTTTGAGCCAGGGTGTCCCAGTGGCACAATAGTGATGGTCCTCCACAGTCTTTGTGCATGTAGTGTTTACAATGTCTCTGATTTCATGTGCACAATGGGAGACAGTCTCCACATCCAGGTTGTGTGTGCATGGACTTTGATGTTGTGCGTGTGTGTGTCACAGACGTCCATGTCTGTCCTGCCGTGGCAAGTGGGACCACTACCTGTGGGGGTCATTGTTGTTTTGCTGTGGTGTATACATGATACTCCATGTAATGCCAGTGTCCATGTGGCAATACAGGGTCCCTGGGAATGTACCTGTCGTTGAGCTGTGGTGCCTGGGGCACATCTGTCCTCACATGTCACTGTGGGTGGTGATTGTGACACGGCAGCAGGAGATGGGAACTGTGACACGGCCTCATGATATCCAATGGGCCAACCTGGGACTAATTGATGCCACCTGTTGGACCGTGTTGACAGATGTTGGCCATGTATGTACCATACATGTCCTTACGGAACTGCACACTTCATGTAGTTGTGCCTCATAATGATGTATGTTGGTATATTGAGTGTGTTCAATGCCGCATATGTGGGCTGACTGACAATCTTGCTTACTTCTCCTCTGCACTGCAGGGCTCCTGCTGTCCATCGACCATTCCCAGACCTGGCAACGATGGTGGAACGGGACAGCATCCGACGGTACCGCTTCACCAGGCAGCTGATTGAGGATTTGGCAGTGCAGTTGTCCCCACATTTGCAGCCTGGCCGGCCGTATCCTACAGCGCTGACCCCCAAGGTGAAGGTGATGGCAGCCCTACACTTCTTTGCCACCGGTACCTTCCAACATACTGTGGCGACTGCTGGTGGGATGTCACAGACCATGTTGAGCCGTGTGCTCCGCGATGTTTTGGCGGCAATGTTGCTATTCCTGAACCGGTACATCTATTTCCCTAGACTGCGACGACTCACTGACGTGAAGAGTGACTTTTATGCCCTGGGGAGGATGCCGCATGTCATTGGCTCCATTGATGGGACACATGTGGCTTTGGTACCACCACAGGCCCAGGAGCAGGCCTACAGGAACCGCAAGCACTACCACTCGGTCAATGCACTGGTGGTGTGTCTTGCAGACATGACCATCACACACGTGTGTGCCCGTTTCCCTGGTTCAGCACACGATGCCTTTGTGATGAGGAGTAGTCGCATCCCCAGGATGATGGCACAGATGCAGAACCAGCGTGCCTGGATTGTCGGTGTGTACTGACTTTGTGCCATTGTGTGTGATCTGATCTGTAGTATTCCGCCCACTTTTCCAAGTCAGCTAATGTGCACTTGTCTGTCCGTAGGTGACTCGGGATACCCCAACATGCCATGGTTGCTGACACCCCTCAGGAACCCTGTGACACCAGCACAGATGCGCTACAATGAGGCACATGGTCGGACCAGGAGAGTGATTGAGCGGACATTTGGTCTCCTGAAGAGCCGCTTCCGCTGCCTGGACAAGACCGGAGGGTCCCTCCCATATGCCCCTGCGAAAGTGTGCAAGATTATCATCGTCTGCTGCATGCTCCACAACCTGGCAGTGCGGAAGGAGTTGCCTCTCATCCAGGATGACAATGACCAACATCCGCCACCTGTGGAGGATCCTGGCCTGGACCACGATGCCAGTGACGATGATGATGATGATGGTGATGTCCGCACACAGCTCATCACCAACTTCTTTAGCTGAATGTGAGTATCCTGAGGTGTCATGTCAATGATGTGAGTTGGCATGATGTGTAGGTGGTGCTCTGGTGCTGTTGGAGTGTGTCCATGGGCTACTTGACTGGATGTGTGTTTTTGCGATGTGTGCTTACAGGTGGGCTGTACTCCCCAACAGTGTTGACATGCTAACTTGGTTCTGGGTGGGTATCTTGTAACATGTATTGTGCATGAGTTTTGCTGTTCTGTCCTGTACTCCATTGCTTTTGACTGTGTGTCATTTCTGTCCTTCACAGGGTACTTACAGATTCGTTTGGTCAACTGTGTCCACCGACGACGTGATTGCACTTCCAGGCTGGTAGCTGTTGTGTCCCTACAGGTGATGTGCGCCACACCCATGGACTTCCTTCCGTCTACAGTTGTTGACTGTGTGCCCGCTGCCAGGTGGGATTACCTTGCATCTGTAGTGGTTACGACATGTTGCAACTGTGTAATAAACCTGTGCTTCACTTTGTGATGTGCGTTGTCTGTGGTCACACATTTGACTGCCATTTGCTTACTGCACCTGTGGGCTACTTGACTACAACTGGGAATGGGTGTGGTGTCTGTGCATTGCACCGTCTTCCCTGGCAACATCAGTGTAGGCAATGAGTCAGATGGCCTAGGTGTGTATGTGTTGTGTAGCCCTGGTGGTGTGTCTCCCTCATATGTGTCACGTTGCCTTTACTCACATGCCTGTGTTGTCCTTGCTGTTGCAGTTCGCATACACAGTGTAATTTTGCAGTTCATCATCCCCATAACAGCACCCACGTTGGAATCACAACAGAGGCAAGTATGGTGTATTAGTGTGTTTATTGTGATACATTTGTGTGAATAGTGCATAGGATGGGTAGTGCTGTACATAAATCGTGCAATCCGAAGTTCCTAGGTGAATTGAAAGTCCTGGTAGACAGAATCCCCAGTATCGGGGCCACAGTTGTCTGACACATTGGTCCAACTTGTACTCCCCATGCAATGTGTGGGAGTAGTGTTGCCGTCAACAGGGTGAACAGTCTGTGCACAAAGGTGAACATCCAGAACAGGTTCAGGCTTCCTGGGAGTTGCGCTTGGCCATCAGCCTCTCACTTGCCCCTCCTCGGACGACCCCTCTTCTTGGGGGGCCCTCAAGTACAGGCTGCTGCGGTGCAGGGGACTCTCCGCCAGAGTCATCCTCCCTCCCTGTGGCAGTTGCAGTTTGTTCGGCACCAGATGTTGTTGGCACACAGGGAGGTGTGGACTGGTTGCTGTTCATCTGGCGGAGGCATTGTAAAATGTCCCTGTGCACCGCCGTCATCTCATGCAGTGCATCCCACTTGGACTCCACGCGGGACATGTGTGAGTCCACGCGGGACATGTGTGACTCCACGTGGGACATGTGGGAGTCCAAGCGGGCATGATGGGCAGCCTGCTGCTGTTTCATGTCTCTGAGGAGCCCCACTACCTGGCTGAGGTCTCCGGTGCTGGACTGGTACGCATCAGCTATGCGTACCAGTTGTGGGTCTTCATGCACACCAGCAACCTCTGCAAGCAGCGACCTCTGTCTCCCACCCCTCCCACCACCCCTGCTGACATGTGCAGTGTGTGCAGTGGCACGCACAGATGACCCTGGTCCACCTTGGGGGTTGGTGGTGGTGGTGGTGTCCATGGCCCCAGGTTGGTCCAGGGTCCCTGTGCTGGTGTTGCTCCTTGTTCTGTCCATGTCGGCAGGGATGGTATTTGTGGTGGCAGTCGTTGGAGGGGTGGGTGCAGGGGTGCAGCTGGTGGTCCTGCTGGTGCTGCAGCTGGTGGTCCTGCTGGTGCTGCATGTAGACTTGCACCGGATGTGCCAGGTTGGTCTTCATCGTCCGAGGAGGACAGAGGCTGTACGACGCCAGTGAGCTCCGCATCCTCTTGAGCCTGGGACTGGGACTCCTCAGCGTCTGCTGCTGTGTCCCCATCATCACCTGTTTTTGGGAGACACACACAATGTATGTTATGTTTCTGCAGGCATCAATGGTTGACACACATGACAGTTGTGACTGTGCCTCTGGGTGCGGGCCTGTACATTGCATTGTCCTAAGTCGTCACAGTCAGGGGTTGATATTGGTGTGGCACATTGTCCTGCATTATTTGGGCATTTCTATGTATTTTTTGGGGTGTGTACATGGTCTGCATTGGTTGTGTTTGGTTGACAGCCGGCCCTCCTTCCCACCCACCCAGCCAGTCAGTTATCCCACCATGGAACGTGCTTGCATTGCAGGGAGTGGAAGTTGTCTCTCAGGATGTCAGTCAGTGGTGTCCTGCTGTTTGTTGGTGCACAGTTGCCAGCAGGGCCTTGTGCTCCCCACAGCAGTAGCCAGTGTCAGCCATCTTGTGAGTCCTTCTCCACTCCCTGTGATGTGAGCATGGTTCAGGGTGGTGTTGATGGGACAGTTGTGGGGGTGAGCTATGTCTGTGACTACGACTCCCATCATGCTATTGCCTCCACCCCACTTCCCAGCATTCCCATACTTACTTGCTTTTGTGGGGAGTTCAGTGTGTGTGGGTGTGAGAGCAATGGCAAGATGGCTGACAGTGGTGTCCTGCTGTTGGTTGGTGTGCAGTACCCAGCATGCCCTTGTGCTCCCCACGACACAGCAACAGTGTCAGACATCTTTGATGGGCCTTTCCACTCTCTGTGGGATGTGCATGCGTGAGTGTGAGCTTGCTGGGCCATGTGGTGGGGGATGTAGAGCTGTGACTACGACTCCCATCATGCTATTGCCTCCACCCCCTTCCCAGCATGCCCATGCTTCCTTCCTTTTGATTCTGCTTCCCTGTGGGGTGGGCTGGCTGTGCTGACAGGATGGCTGGGAGTGTTGTCCTGGCAGTTGTTTGGCTAAAAGTCCCAAGAGTGGCCCTGTGCTTCACACAACATAACCCAGGGTGGTGGTTCTTTGTGGGATCTTGTGTTAGGATGGGGGCATTGCATTCTACCAGGTGGGTTCTGTGGAGTTTGTGTTGGGGGTGTGTGAGGGGAGGTGCTTGTGACTATGGTTAGTGCTGCAAGTCCTCCTTCCCACCCAGCCAGCCAGCCAGTTATCCCACCATGGAACGTGCTTGCATTGCAGGGAGTGGAAGTTGTCTCTCAGGATGTCAGTCAGTGGTGTCCTGCTGTTTGTTGGTGCACAGTTGCCAGCAGGGCCTTGTGCTCCCCACAGCAGTAGCCAGTGTCAGCCATCTTGTGAGTCCTTCTCCACTCCCTGTGATGTGAGCATGGTTCAGGGTGGTGTTGATGGGACAGTTGTGGGGGTGACCAAGATCAGTGACTACGACTCCCATCATGCTATTGCCTCCACCCCCTTCCCAGCATGCCCATGCTTCCTTCCTTTTGACTCTGCTTCCCTGTGGGGTGGGCTGGCTGTGCTGACAGGATGGCTGGGAGTGTTGTCCTGGCAGTTGTTTGGCTAAATGTCCCAAGAGTGTCCCTGTGCTTCACACAACATAACCCAGGGTGGTGGTTCTTTGTGGGATCTTGTGTTAGGATGGGGGGCATTGCATTCTACCAGGTGGGTTCTGTGGAGTTTGTGTTGGGGGGTGTGAGGGGAGGTGCTTGTGACTATGGTTAGTGCTGCAAGTCCTCCTTCCCACCCACCCAGCCAGCCAGTTATCCCACCATGGAACGTGCTTGCATTGCAGGGAGTGGAAGTTGTCTCTCAGGATGTCAGTCAGTGGTGTCCTGCTGTTTGTTGGTGCACAGTTGCCAGCAGGGCCTTGTGCTCCCCACAGCAGTTGCCAGTGTCAGCCATCTTGTGAGTCCTTCTCCACTCCCTGTGATGTGCGCATGGTTCATGGTGGTGTTGATGGGGCAGTTGTGGGGGGCAATATGTGTGACTGCGACTCCCATGATGCTATTGGCTACACTGACTTGGCCAGCATACACAGAATTCCTTCCTTTGAGTGTTCTTCACTGTGTGTTGGTGTTGTTGTGGTGGCTACATGTCTGGATGTGTTTGTTAGTTCTATTTGTGCCACTGCCTAGCTGTAGTTGTAGTTGTGTTTGTACATGTGATGGCACAGTTGGATGTGACTTTTTTGATGGCATGTGTTGTGTTTATCTGACTGACATACACATTTTGGGATGATTCTGTTCTGGTTGCTGTGTAATTGCTATGAGTGCATGGTTTGACTCTCCCCTTGACAGTGATGTGTGTGTGTTTTGTGGCAGTATATTGTGTACATTTGTTGTGTACTCACCAGGCTCTGGGATGTCCTCTAGTCCATATACGCTCACTGGCGGAAGGATGGCCCGCACCTTCTCCTCCCAGGGCCTGAGGTATATTGGCTTGGCAGGAGGGCCACTGCCGGTGAGTTGGCTGTTGATGTAGTCTTTTTGAGCAGGTCCCGTACCCTCCTGCGCACGTCATACCACCTGTTCTGGATGTCGCTCTTTGTGCGCCAACATGGTGATTGTGCGTTCACCCTGTTGATGATCCTCTCCCACATCTTGGTTTTCTGGGAGATGGGGGTCTGTTGGACCAGTGTGCCAAACAGCTGTGGCTCTACCCTGAGGATCTCGTCTACCATGACTTCCAATTCACTATCTAGGAACTTGGGATTCTTCTTGGGGGCATGGTGATGGGTGGTGATGGTGAGTGATGTGTGTGTTGGTGTGCAGGTGAGGGTGTGTGAGTGTGTGTTTTGCTGGGTGTATGTGAGGTAGGTATTTGTTGGTGTGCTGATAGTGTGTGGCTTGTGTGAGGGATGAGCTGTGGGTGTGTGGTTGCTTTCTCTTGGGTGCTGGCAGTGGAATGGCATTTGCAAAGGCTCATGGTTGTGATTTGTGTCCTTTATATGGGTGGAGTTGTGGGTGTGTCTTTGTTCTCTGTCCCCACCCCCCCAGTATTTATTGGCTTGGTAATTGCTTGTTTGGCCTTTTTTGGGTGATTTTTCCTTTGTACTGTCTGTGTATGTTGGAGACGTTCTTGTGACCGAGTCGGACCCTGCATTTGTCTCGTACGGTCTTCTCCGTTTCGTTCACGCTGTGTATGTGCAGTTTTCTATGCTGCGTACGCGTCGGTCGCGGTGTTTTGTGTTGCTTCGGCTCGGTTTTGTATGCGTGTCGGTCGTACGGCTTGGCCTCCGTCCGACTCGCTCGTGGTTTTCGCGCCTTGCATCGTACTTTGCGGTTTGGAGTTCGCGTGTACGTTTCGGTCGGATTTGTTCCGGGTGCGTGTCGGTCGGTTGGATTCGCGTGTTTTTCCGACCGGATTGCTGTTTTCCGTGCGGCTCGGTCGGTCGAGTTGGGTTCCGTACGTGTCGGTCGGATTTTGCACGCCTTGCATCGTACTTGGCGTGTCGGGCGCCACAGGTACGTGTCGGTCGGTATTATTTCCGGATCCGAGTCGGTCGGTGCTTTTTCCGGCCCGAATCGGAATCGACCCCTATGTCTGGAACTGCGACATCTGCAAGCAGATGAAAGGGTCCACCACAATACGTCCAGTACAGATACCATTATTAGATAGCATTAGGTTGTCCGTTCGTGTACGTCCAGCTCAAGCTTCCTCGAGGTCTGGCCTCAGCGCTCGGCTGATGCTCGAACTGTTATAAAAGATTTGCGAGTCTTTATCAGCACATACGCAGTTGGCACATTACATTCTGACCGTTGACCGGCGTTTAGCTCTCGGGCTTACAAAGAGGCCATGGAAGGAATGGGCGTAGCATTGCGGTATTCCTCTCCGTTCCATCCTGAGGGAAATTCTGTTGTGGAGAGGAAAACCTGGGACTTAAAGCAATCTTTAACAGCTAGGGTATTAGGCAAAGGCGGTAGATGGGTCGATCACCTTTATGGGGTCCAACGAACAATAAACAATCAGCCAAGAAGCTCTCTAAGGGGTGTCACTCCTTACGAGGTCCTATTTGGGACAAGAATGTGGGTACCTGATCTTGATTGTGAAGGCACAGTGGCGGATGAAAATCCATTTGATATCCATGATCGTTTGGCTGTTTTACAGGATCAAAATGAATCCAGGGCACAACAAAGCAACGTCTACTTAAAACAGGCCGCCACTGAGGAAGTCAAGGAAGTAACGGCAAGACCTGTCTGGATCCCAAAAGTCAGGGATCTGGTCAGAGAAAAGATTGCCGACAAGAAAGAATTTGGGCCATCCTACAGAAAGCCTGTACCGGTCCGAGCAATCCAAGGCAGAAGAACTGTACTTCTGCCACCTCTTGCTGGGAAAAAGGAGAAAAGATTTGTCTCAATTGACTTAATCAAACCACACTATGTGGCCTATACTAAACAGTAGGCCTCGTGGACTCCACAGTAGCAGACGCCCTCTTCTCGCTACAATCCAAGAAGTCCAAACAGAAAGACTCATCACGTTTGAAGAGCCACCTGTACGGAATGAAGGACTAAGCAACAATGCTATGGAACTCGTTCCACTTCAACAAGAAGAAACTCAACTTAACAACCAAGTTGCAATAAGACCGACTACAGACATCTACGTCAACATGCCTCGTCAAGAGCAAAATCCGATTTCAACAATTCCCAATGCAATTCCAACAATTGATCGAACTGCTTCTGGCTATTTCATGAACTTTGATACGTTTTCACTGGATCCAAGCGAGCCGGAAACTACGCCAGCCAAAAATCACTCAAACAGAAACTCATTGGGGCATATTCACAAGGATTTATCGCCGAGTTATCGCCACCTTAACGCATCAAAAGTGGAAATAGATTTAACGCCCCATTCACAAGCGTGTGTAAACTGCAGACATCGCCAGTATTCCCACGATAACTGCCGCAAATTTTACCCCCACGGGTGATGTAGGAAGGTGGAATCTGACTATATGGTTGCCCCCACTTTTTTCCTGGTGTTTTGCTGGTTTATGACTTAGTTGGACTGGGATCCTGCTATTCAGGGCCCCAGTCTATCTGCTTTCTCTGTAAAATGGTTTCCATGTGCCTTAGGCACATCTCTGATTGGAATCTGGAGTGCCTTTATAAGTCCCTAGTATATGGTATACTATGTACCCAGGGCATAGGTACCTCAGAGGCCTACCAGGGGCTGCAGCATGTATTATGCCACCCCTGGGAGGCCATCCAAAATGACACCACAGGTCTGCTACTGCAGCCTGGGTAAGGTGGTGCATGCACTCCTTAGTGTGATATAGGTTACCTATATCACTACATACCTACACACATATAAACCTATAAGTCACTCCTATGGCAGGCCTTGTCAATCCTGAAGGCCATAGTGCATGGTTTCTATGTGAGAGGGTGCCCCTGCATGAGCAGGGCCCCTCTGCAGCGGTCGGAGACCCTTCTCTGATGCTGTTTGTAGTGCAGCCCGACCATATACTCTTAAGCGCATTAAAACCTCGCGTTAAATGCTAACTTTGGGATGGCTGCACAGAAACATGTCGTGTTTGGTGTCAAACATCTTGGAATACTACCCCCCGCCAATTCTGGTGGCGGGGGTAGCATTCCACCCTTCTAGAGGGAGAGACATGTACACACTGGCTTGCCCGGTAACTTCTTTCTAAAGCCCTGGCATCACAAAATGGATGCTGCTGCCACAGACACAAGTCTGGCCTCCTGCTGCTGAC
This sequence comes from Calotriton arnoldi, assembly GCA_963921515.1. Taxonomy (NCBI): domain Eukaryota; kingdom Metazoa; phylum Chordata; class Amphibia; order Caudata; family Salamandridae; genus Calotriton; species Calotriton arnoldi. The sequence continues at coordinate 75,593 of CAWUFW010022400.1, read as the reverse complement.
CGAAACTCCGGCAGGGGAGGCCTGGACAATAGGTTTCCTGTCGCAGGATAGTGTGTATTGGGGCTGGGCGGGAGCACTCTCTGGTGCTTTGAAGTCCTGCACTGGGGGCACATTTGGTGTCCCTGTGCATACCCCAGTTCAAACCGGATCAGGGGCTTCCAGCCCCTGCTTTGGTGCGAACTGGACAAAGGGAAAGGGGTGTAGCCACCCCTCTGCCCTGACCCACCCATAGGTGGGACCACAGAGTAAGTCCAACCCCTAAACTTAGTATAAGTATAGGACCCCAGTCCCTAGGACTTTAGATTATCCCTGGATGAAACTCTGACACAGAATCCTGGACCTTCGACGCTCTACTAAAAGATTAGAGGACTGAAGAATCTCCCTTGGGGTCAAGGAGTGACTCCCTGCTTGGCAGGCACCAAAGAAGCAATTGTCCAGTCTGCATCGCTGAAGCACCCGTCGGACGCCTAAGTCTTTGCATCACCAGAGGTAGATTTCTAGACTTCCCGAGGCTGCCCTGAGTCCCCAGCAAAGCTGAGGCCCGTAGCTGTCGTGGGTAACGTGGAACCGTGACCCCTGGACATCGCACGCATTTGCAAGTGCATCCTCTTCTGGGTCTCCCATGAAGTCGTGCTTTGGGCTCCGAGTAGCCCCAGCCTCCAGCACCAACTGCACTGAAGATCACTGGCCTCCACTCCTTGAGTGTCCTGTGAGTTAGCTCCACGTGCACCGTCTTGAGGCTCCTTCGCAGTCGCTAGTCCATTGGCTAGTAGCCCTTCACGAAGGCCAATCCTTTTCTACTTGGGCTCCCTGGTTGTTCCAGGCTTGCCCTTACTTACCCTTGCTGGGTGAGTTCCTCAGACCTTGCTGGTCTGCACCATCGTCAATCTTTATCTTCATTGAGACTTGCCGTTGCCAAGGCTTGTTGGGTCCAATCCGGTCGCCGACACCTCAGCACTCGACAGACATTGTGTACCAGCCCGAATCCTGCTCCTGGTCACCGATAACGCCTCCTGGACCTCGTGGCTGAAGAGTCAAGACGACCGTCAACCTACCTGAAGCACCCAACATCGGTGGGCATCTGCTCATCGCCTTCCTGGTCACTGGCTAGTGACCCAGACTCTGTCCCCTCTGCTTTCAGGTTCTTCAGATCTCCGATCCACTCTTGGATCCACCCGGACACTTTCCACTTGGTCGCCAGCAGCACTTTGCAGCAGATCGCCATTCAAATCGACGACGAAACCCGACCCCGAAAGGTACCTATGCACCCGGCTTCCCTGGGTGAGGTAACACGAGTACTCCGGTGCTCCCGTGGGTAGAGACTCTAGAACAACCTAGTTCTCAAAGGGTTTGCTCCAAGTCCTTCTTTAAGTGTCCCTTTTCTTTAAATTCCTAACCGCGACTTTCTCCATAGAAGTTAAAGGCGATTCGCGGCTGTGTTACTACACTGCACGTGTCCCCCGTGGGTCCCCTGTGTCACTACCTTGGGTGGTTCCTTGTGGTCCAAGCACTTCTACAGGCTCTAGGCCTAGTGTCTAGCTCAGTCGTGGTTCTTATACCACTTTATTGGTATATGGTTTGGTACGCCCTAGGGCCCAAACGTGTATTTGTGCTATTACTGTGTTTAAATATCTTATAACTTATGTACTTCGAACTCTAGCCTCATAAAGAGACTAGAGGGGTGTGTTTAGTAATAAATAAATATATTTTGAATATATACCTGGTGTGGTGCTCTTTCATTTGGTCACTCAAGAGATTATAGACTGGTAAAACAAGCTGCTTTACATTCCTTCAAGACTTAGCCTGAAGGCTGCTCTCCATAGCTACCACTAGGATAGCTTTCAATAAAGGTTGTCTTTAACCTATCTCCAATAAGGGGTTGTTTGGACTGGTGCAAGGTGCCCACTATAATTAGTGGACAGCATATACCAGGCCAACTTCTCACAGGTGACACCACCAACTAACCCTAATGAGATGCAGAGTAGGCGTTCCCGTGCAAAAACCCACGAAAACACCACTACACCATTTTCACAACGAACTGCCAGATCTGTGATGCGAACCAAAAACAGGCGATAAGCCGCGGTAGCAGCAGGAATTTAACACCTGCCTTCTGCTGGTGTTAAGCAGGACGACTACCTGCAGCACGAAAGGGAGCCCAACCCAGAGCCACATCAGAAGACCCACAGATGCCATGGAGCCAATGATCATGCAGCTCGGAGACCCAAGAGGGCCACAACACCCACCGCCACCACTCCCAGGCCCACCCCCCTCCAGACCCCCCGGACAAACACATACCGTGCACGACACAAGAGCCACAAAAAGCGCATGATGTAGCACAATGACAAAAAGAAACACACATGTGTGGTCAGAAGAACGAGAAACAGTCACTCATCATTGAAGTAACAACCAAAAACTTTATTGAAATACAACACAAAACACCAATGTGGAAGACTCCTGTCGGGTCCGTCCGGGACAATCTTGATGTCACAGCCTGGAAAATAAAGCACAAAATCAGAACGTGTGTCATGCGCACATCAAAGGAGTGAGACACAGAGAAACAGGGAATGAAAGAAAGGCAGAGAGAGAAAGAGAGAGAAGGAAAGGAAGGGAGAGAGAGAGAGAGAAGGAAAGGAAGGGAGAGAGAGAGAGAGAGAGAGAAGGAAAGGAAGGGAGAGAGAGAGAGAAGGAAAGGAAGGGAGAGAGAGAGAGAGAGAAGGTAAGGAAGGGAGAGAGAGAGAAGGAAAGGAAGGGAGAGAGAGAGAGAGAGAAGGAAAGGAAGGGAGAGAGAGAGAAGGAAAGGAAGGGAGAGAGAGAGAGAGAGAGAAGGAAAGGAAGGGAGAGAGAGGGAAGGACACTGCCACCCCCGCGCACCCAGGCACCACTGCTCACCTGCTGCCACCGGTGTGTCTCCAACCACGTGCCGGTACACACTGCAAGCCACCAGGTCTGCAATCTGTAATTGAGGCCAGAGTCAATCATGGCAGAGTCCATCTCACTGCACACGGCAACAATGCCTGTCCGTCCCTGCGCACACATGCAGCCGCACCCTACCCCCTCCCGCCGGCCAGCGCTGGCTGTCCGCCCTTGCTCACCCAGGCCCCAATGCTCACCTGCCACCAACTGTGTGTCCACCAGTGGGCACACCACATGCCCGTGCAAGCTCCAGGCCCCGGTCCCACCACCATGGCATGCTCCACATCATGCAGACCCGCACCGCCGCCCAGCAGGTCCCACACATGACGCTGAGTCCTGAGGCATCAATGGCAGAGACCACATCAGTGCACACGTCATCATCGCAGGCTGCATACCCACTCAGCAATTTTGGTGGCACTAACCCTGTGCGACCCCAGTCAGCGCCACGTGGTGGTAGGCCCGTGATGGCCGCATGGCTTGGGGTGCGACTAACCCTGTGCGCAACAACTCATGGGCCCTTTATGATTGAGATTCGTGGAACGTCCGTCATCCAGTCACCACCGGCAGTGGGGAATGTGACTTTGTCGGCCCCTTATATTGGCCTGTGACGCCTGTGCCGGATGGGTGTGGTGTGTGTGCAAACTGCCCTCAGGGAGTGGCCGTGACATGCTGACAACTAGACCAGTGACCTGCAGACCACTAGCGTGTAAACCTGTGACATGTAGCTATGTGGCCCCCCGCCTCGGAGCGTAAGCGGAGTGGTCTGGCCTGGCGTACGCCGGACCAGCGCAGGGCTTGCAACAATGACTCGGGGGCTCTGGGCATGGTTCAGTCCACGTCCGGACAAGGAAGTGACTAATGCGTGTGTCCCTGTTGTAGTGTCTACGGCACCCGGAACGCAATTGGCAATGTAGCACACTGTGACTGGAATCCCACTAGATGAGCATCATTGACGTTAGGGGGAATCACTGTCCCTACATTCATCCACACATTCATACATGAATGATGAAAGACATGACACAGCAGTGTGTTTCTGAATGTTTAATGCACATCCAGTGGAGTTTTGCAGCTGGAGCAGTACAGGGCCATGCCAACCCCACTTCACAATATGGGCCAGTGGAGGGCCAGCCAGAGTCCATCGGGGAATGATAAGTACAGCGGAAGAGGAAGAGTACAGTCCGCAGTCTGGTCAGCTTGTCATTGGTCACCAAACAGGATATGGCAGTCCATGTCGCAGTCCAAGGTGAGTGCAGCAGAGTGTATCAGGGGTCAGTGGAAGATCATGGGGCCATGTGCGGCACCAAGCAGCAACAGGCCAGGTGGCGGAAATGAATGCTAGTGCTAGTGCCTCCTTCTGATCTCAAACGTCCTCGTCCTCGGATGTGTGCTCTGCCCCACCTGTGGGTGGTGCAGTTCCGGCTGCGGCACTGTGTGCCACTGACACATCAGGGGCTGGAGGTGGATTGTCGGCCGCACTGTGTGGCAGTGACACATCAGGTGCCGGAGTGGAAATGCCTGCCACACTGTGAGGCACTGACACACCAGGGGGCAGAGATGTGGATGGTGTAGGAGCAGCAGCATTCATCTGCGCCACGCCCTGTGGCAGCAATGCCATGATGAGGATATGCAGGGCATGGTATATCCCAGCTACATTTTGCTGATGTGCAAAGGTGGCTGCCATCCTTTCCGCCTCCATCCGCACCATGTCCTCCATGAGCCTCCGCATGTGTGCCAGCTCATGGCTGAGATCGCTGGAGCCACTCTGAGCGGACAGGTGTTCTTGTCTCCGAGTCATGACTCCAGCGATGTCAGGCAGGGCTCATTGGAGACCATGGAGCGGCCTGTGGGTGTCCGTTAGGGACTGGAGGTGGTCCCTGATTTGACTTGGACACCCATGGATGGCGTCAAGTTTGATAGCCATGAGGTCGAACCCCACCCGCACCTGCTCAGCCATCTCCCTCTGGCCCTCCAACACATGGCGTTGGAAGGCCATGTGTTGTTCACGGGGGTCTTGGGAGACAGCCGGGGTTGTGGGTGCCTCCTGCTGGGTGGTTTGTGGAGTGGGTGGGGTCTCCTCGATGCAGCTGGGCTGCCCTGATCCTGGAGGTGAGTTGCGGATGATGTCAATGATGTCTTGGAGGGATTGGGTGTCGATGCTGGGGGTGTCCTCCTCGTCATCAGTGAAGAGTGGCTGGGACTGCTCTGCAGGAGGTGTTGACGGTGCCTCTGTAATGTGAAGGGAAGATGCTGTATTACAAAGTGTCCACATGTATGTAGCCGCATGGTACATGTTCACATTCAGACAGCATGGCAATGTACATTGTGACAGTCTGTAGATCTGGGCCATGATCCAGAGTCATTGCGGGTGTGCACTGTGCTCTGCTTGATTGTGCATGTGTGCCATTGTGGCCATCTCCACCCATCCCCCCAGTACCTGGTGGTTACTCACCCTGTTGCTGTTGTGTTGTGTCATGTCGAGCACTGTCCGCTCCCCCGACTCCTGCCACGGTCTCCACACTGATGACTGTCGACACCAGCTCCTCCATGTCATCCAGCTCCAGCTGTGGTGCTGGGCTCCCACCTCCAGTCTGCATTGCTGCCTTCTGGTTGCCTGTGAGTTTCTGCTTGGTCTTGCGCTTGATGTCAATCCAGCGCCTCTTGACCTCGTCCATTGACCTCTTGTGCTCTCCGACGGCATTCACCTTGTCCACGATGGACCGCCATATTCCATTTTTGGTGCCCAATGACACGTTGGAGGTGACGAACAGTTCTTGATGGTGTTCCATCACCTCCGTGACCAGGATCCTATTCTCCTGCGGACCGAACGGCCTCTTCCTCTTCTTCTTGTCCTTGCCCTTCCCTGTCCCCGAGGTCCCACAAATGTTAGAAGTTACTTCAGACTATGATACATTGTACTGTTACAAACATTATGGTCATCATTTCTTGCACAAATCTATAACACCTAGAAATGTATCTGAATGCCACCAGTGGGAACACTGCCCAACACCTCCAAAAGGTAGTTTGCAAACCTTTGCAGAGAAATTCACATACTTTTCAGGGTTTAATACATCAGACCCAAAGTCATTTTATTACAGCGTGGCAAAAACATCAGCACAGAAAATTATGTTGACTAACACCAAACAGATTTACTCTGCTTCCTTTTTGGCCCAGTTGTCTACACAGGGTTTCGACCTATGGAAGGACACTATAGATTTAAAATCAATCTGGGGTTCTAGGGACTGGCAAGTCCAGGGAACAGAAGCGCTTTTTAGAGCATGACTCATTCCACAGCAGATGATATTTCTGAATGACACTGTGCAACAGACATCCTGTCTTTGACTAGCCAAGAACAAGGAAGTAAACTCACCCGCGTTTCCAGCACCATCACAGATGGGTGGGGGGCAGAATTCAACTACACAAGGGGTAGGATTAGGTGACATTCTCCAGTACAACAGATCAGATCCTGATTAGACGAAATGGCTGATTTGGCCCATTGACACAAACACCTGTCAACAGAGATTTATGAATACAACCAAAGGGTTTAGTATCTATTGGCCAGATACATGCTATGTACAGAGACAAAACCCAGGGGTAGTGACATCGTATAGTGTTGGGAAGTTGTGCCTTGATTGGCTAGAGACCTCAACACTCACAGAAGTAAAACATCATTTGACCTTACTCACACCTGATGTAGACCTTAGGGATTTATTGTCAGGCCCAAGGAAAACACATCAGAAACGTTTCATATATGCTGCCATTTATGCCTATTATAATGAAAACTGGAAAATATCCCAACAGGAGGCCGCAAAAAGAATACGGGAAATAGACCGTATTAACTTAGAGAAGGCATTAGCTGTAGTGGATAATGGGTTAACAACTTTGACCTCCAGGATTTACTCCTTAGGCAACATTGTATCTTTGGCAATTGACATATTAGAACTAGATCTGGCCTTGTTACAACACGGGCAATCTCAGTTACGTTCTATTGTGATGTTAAGCTGGACGCTACAATCTTTGCGTGCAGGCTATGTGCCCTGGTGTTTTATAAACACCACGTCTCTGTTTTCAGAATACAAAGGGGAGCCAAATATACAATGCTGAGTATTGAGAAACTGGAAAGGTTGCCATTTACTGTAGCCGAATTACCATCAACTGAATGGCTAATTCATGGCAAAATCACTCTGCCGGTCACTACGTTTCAGTTCCAATATTGCCTTGAGCAAAGGCAGGCAGGCAGGCACATTTGAGAAAATGGGTAAGGGATACATTAAGGAAACTTGGGAATCACCATATAGATATCGATGCCGGAATGGGATTGAGAAGTATTTCTGAGCGGTGCAAACTGCAAGAACGCTTTAAGCGGTTCTCTCATGTGTCAGGATATTTCTCTGCACTGAGCCTGTAGCGGTTCAGTAGCAAACCTATTGTGTCACATGACTGGGACCCCAGCTGCCGTGGTCATGCCGGTTTTTGAGCTGCTCTCGAATGGGATTTACTTGATGCTAAATGATCAAGGTTGCTGTGGGATGCTTCCGGGCGTCGCCTATCTGGTCACCGTTAACTCCAGGGTTACTTGCTGTATGCAAGTATTGTTTCCACCACTGAACAGGGAGGCGCCGCTATGGCCTTCACTGAATGTTTCTTTCATACAATTTGATACTCTGAGCAGACTGCAAGCCATGTTTTTACAGCAACACGTGCCCTTTACCTCCGCACTAGAAACCTATGAACTTCAAGTTGCAAGGACCTCGAGTGAGATACAGGCACTCATATGTACAAATTGCCCCATTCATTTCGCAGAAATGGTGGGTCGTATCTTCAATATGTCTGATACGAGCGGTATTGTACACCTATTTAAGACCATAGGGTCAGGACTGGTAAGCACCTTTCAGACAGTCCTCGGAGTAATCCCAAATTTTATACACTCCGTATTGGGAAGCGTATTTGGAGGACTCCCGGTTATCCTATTCCTGATTGCAGGGGTCCTGTTTATAATACTACTGCCATGAAATGGACGGCCCAATTCCCTAGGGAATAGCGAACATGCTCCTGGAGCGGAAATACCGTGAACGCATGGTACAACTTCTGGGCATTTCTTGCCTGCGAGAACTCAATGCCTCCTGGTTTCTATCTTTTCGACCAGTCTGGGTAGTTTCAAGTTTATTTGTTTATGATTTTGGAACTCCAAAGAGATCCACACAATTTAACAGGCCAACAACATATAAATACAACATTTTATAAAACAAAGTTTCTACAGTCATTATAAAACATCAGATAAAACCAAAATTGATAATTATAGCCATCATATAAATGTATATTAGTACATATTTAAAAAACACTTAAAAAGTTAAAAATCCTGTGACAAAACATTTCATTTGGTGGTTCATAAATAGAATCTATTAGTGCAGAGGCCGAAAGGATAGATAATTGTAGACAGATTGGTCTCATCCATTTACGCCGATACAATAATAGAGCGGGGCAGATAAATAGCACATGATTAACATCCTGGATAGAATTATTACACAGATTACAAATTGGAGAAGAACCATACCATTTAGATAGTACATTGTTCAACGGGAGCATACCCTGCCTCAATAATAGCCAAAAGCGGCGCACTCCATGGGGCAGGTTCCAAGAGATATAAACCTGTGCTTTTTTATCACACAGGAATCTGTGGCCGGGTGGATACCTCTCTTTAAAATACGAGCTTCCTTATCCCTGGTAAAACTTAATTTCCAACTGGCCTGCTTCAAAGTGGCCCTTAAATGATATGGCGATAGAGTAAAAGTAGGGATTCATCCAGTTGTAGCAAATCAACTGCAATTCTAAAATTTTTAACAATTAATGACTGCTCCTTTAAACTTTCTAATATTTCTTTTGGATTAAAAATCTTAGTGTGCCAGGATCACCCTTTACCAGACTTGTAACCCACCGCACTATCCCTGCAAGACCCTGTACCCAACTACTTCTTAAACCAAACTCTAATCTTAGTGCAGCCACGGGGCAAGCCGTGTTAACTGAGGCTAGGCTCCTCAAAATTTTGCCTTCTGTTGTGTTTAAAAAGACCATTTTTCTATTTCAAGTAATTCAATACCATACAGCAGGGAAGCAGGAATTTTTGCACGAAATACCTCTAATAAAAGTGCAAAATGTCTTTTTCCAGTAGATCTGTATAGGGAGCCCAAGCTTTTCCCCTGTGTAGTAGCTTTATAGATGTTATTTTCTATATGGGCTTTATCACTTAGGTTACCACACAACCGCTTTTTCCCAAGAAAACGTAAGATTTTAAAAATTCCAATTTTTGTCCACCTACAGACCAAACAAAATTCTCATACTGGAGCTTTTTTCTTCCATGCATGCACATTATTTTACTTTTAGATACATTAATCTTTAAATAGTGAGCCTCTGCAAATTTATATAGTGCCTGCAGACGACTATTCAATCCCTTAGGTGTTAAATCCAAGATTAAAATGTCGTCAGCATAAAGTAAACAAGCGATCGGTTTTCCCCTAGTAATGGGGCGATGCCCTCACTTTGTGCCAAAGTGTACGGAAGGTCAGATATATATAGGGAGAAAAGTAGAGGAGCCAATAAACAACCTTGTTTTAAACCATTTGCAGTAAGGATAGTTTGGGAGAGACCTATTTCCCTCCCATTAAAACTCTACACCAAGTGTCTGTATAAAGTGCACGAACTAGCTCCAAGACGATGGCCGGCATACCCAGGTCTGACAGTTTTCTCCACAGCAAAATCCTATCTACTTTATCGAATGCTGTGGAGAAGTCTATAAAGGCTGTGTACACTCTTCCTCCTCTAACTTTAACATATTTTTCGTTTATTACCTGTAGTGCGGTTAGATTATCAATAGTTCCATGTTTTGTCCTAAACCCGGTTTGTTCAAATGGTAAAATATTTTCCACATCCACCCAATCATTAATTTGAGTCAAGAGGCATTTAGCAAAAACTTTACCCACTGCGTCAAGAAGGGCAATTTGACGATAATTGTGTGGGGCATCTCGATCTCCTTTCTTAAACAGGGGGACTAATATACTTCCCTTCCAAGAGAGGGGAACCATTTTATTTGCATAGCAATAATTAAACACCGGATAAAGGATTTTACTCCACAGTGAACTATTTTGTTTTAAAACTGTGATTGGTAATTCATCGGGACCCATCGCTCCAGAGGATCGCATCCTCTTGATCGCCATTTCAATTTCTTTTTCAGATGGCGATCCATACGATGAGGAGTCTTCCTTTAATGCAGTGTAGTTAATTGCCTTTGCATTATCTGCATATAAGTCCCGAATGAAGCCAACCCATTTATGTTCCGCAATTGCAACGGGGAGTGGTCGAGATCTGGCACCACATCCTTCTCCAATAAGAGACCAAAACGTTCTTACTTGGCCTTTATACACTGCTTCTCTCAGTTTAATCCAGATGTTATCTTCCCTCTCTTTTCTTAACTTAACCCTTACCCTAGTCCTCCTCCTTTTTAATAGTAATATTCTATCATATCTTTCCAAGGAGTAATTCAAGTATTGTTCTCTAATTAGTTTATTTATTTCAAGATTAAAAGGCTGGAGGGATCTTGGGACTACTTTAGTACTTTTTCTTTGATTCGACCTCTTCGCAATTTCTATCGCTTTGATCATAAATGCATTAAAACTGGCAATTTCTTTTCCATTCCAACTAGACAAATTCTCTACAGTGGCCTCTAAAACACTGTCCAGACCCCAGATGGCTTTGTTATCCCAGTGACATCTCCCTGTTTTCTTAGCGAAACTAACAGATTCACTGTTTAGTGCCCAAGGATCAGTCGAAAATAAATTTAAATTTACGGTAAGAGTTAGTACTTTATGGTCACTATAGGGAGAGTTACAGACCTTTAAATCTTTCAATATGAAGAAGGAGATACTTCCCACTACCACATAGTCTAAAATAGATTCTCCACTATAAGACTTACAAGTAAAGGTAGCCGGTATATCCGAAGGCAATCTTCCATTTACTATAATGCCATCAACCTTCGTTAATTCATCAATAAGCATTTTCCTCTCTTATTTGTTCTAATATTTTGTGGAAAGAGCGCTTGTGGGATCTGCAGAGATTCTTCTTTTTCTTTATTTCGAAATGTATCCAAAGTAGAGTTAGAGATTTTACAATTCAGATCCCCTACCAGGACTATATGAGGGGGAAGTACTACATCATTAACTTTTTAATGTAGGAAAAACAGTCTTTAAGAGTACATCGTGAGAGGCATCTGGTGGAATATAAGCATTTATCAGCATCAGCGGTAGAGATTTTACATTACCAGGATTATACAATGTTATTGCTAGAAAAAGATTACTAGGATCTTTATAGTAATCATAATTCCATTTTATCTTATTAGACAATAAGCAGGCAACCCCTCCCTTTGCATGGCCTCTCCTGGACGGGGTTGCTTTGCAATCTAAAATAAAATAATCCTTACATAGCAATTCCTCTGTACACCAGGTCTCCTGAAGACAAATCACGTTTGCGTCTAATGCACATAAATATTGTAACTTGTCCCTAGTATTCTTTATTCCTGCAGCATTCCAAGATATTATTTTTAATTCATTGCTAAAAGGATGACTGTTGTAGATATTTATTATTTGATCTACTCGATAGAACACCAGGTAACCAGTTCCATTTTGGACTCTCTTCGTTGGAATTCCATTTAAAGGAAGAGGAGGTGCAATCTTTGAGTTTCACTTGTCTACCATTTTTTGTAATATAGATTTGTAATCCCTCTGTTTCATACGAACAGTCTCTACTGTCCAGAAGTAAGTGAGTTGACAAAGACCTATTGTCGAGGGCTCTATTTCGGGGTTTCTCAAAGAATGGAATAACATCGATCCCCCTACTTTGTAGGCCTTCTGACCATTGTAATATAAGGTTTGCTATAATTTTGGAATTTAACCTTACCCTCGACTTATAGCCAACTTCTGTTTTTAAGATAGAGACTAAACTTATATCACTACTTTGTATAAGTTTCAAAGTTTCAATCTCTAGGAGACATTTAAGAAGCGAAGTCCTATTTAATATTAAATCTGTATCAAACAGAGGAATAAAATCTAACTGGAGTGTGTCCATACTTTCCCAGGTGCATTCAACATCAGTTATCTCTGGTTTACCTCTCATTTTTACAATGTCAGAGAAGGGGACAGCCAAGGGATTAAGTACTGATGGAAGAGGATCAACAGGCCTTGACTGCTCCACTATTATAGGTAAAGGAGACCCCTCTGTTTCGATATTATTAGAGTCTTTTATGGGATATGCAATATTCATGGGGGAGACATCATAGGCCATCATTGACTCTATTATTAGCTCTTTATTCTCAGGGTTCACCAGATCAACTTCATGTATCTGCTTCATATCTTGTGATGTATTTTGCGGAGTCTGGGAGAAAGTTTCCTTGCTAGCTGAGGCCTCAAAGTTTTCTTTAAACCTCGAAGTTTTCTTTAAACCTCGAAGTTTTCTGGGTAGATTGCATCTTGCCTGTTCTTCGATGCCTGCTTTGCGGAGAAGAATGCACGTTGGATCTTTGTCTAACATTTCCATCAGATGCGCCTCGGGACATGGATGCAATGCCGGACCCCCTAAAGGCCCATGCTCTGCGTTGTCCCCAGCGTCTTCCGATTCTGATGAACGCATTCCTTGAGAATCCACAGGTGCCGTTTGCTCCTGCTGGGTTAGGTGACTCCTCCTCAGGCACCCAGGTAACAACTGCCGCACAAGCTGCCGCAGCACCGACTGTTGGCAGTGCTACATACCATCTATGTGCGATTGACGTTCTCTGTGAGGCGTTAGATTTGTCGTCTGCAGTAGCTCACACTGATAATGTTGTGCTTCCCAGCCAGGACACTTAATCTCAAATTGGCTCATCGCGTCCTGGGAAATAATTCAGCTTCTCCACTCGTTTTCATAATAAACAAGCAAATTTGGAACATTTCCTAAATTGACACTTTCGCTTGAGAAAAGCATGGCCTTCTTCCGCTTTGAGTGAAGCAACTTATATAGAGAAACAAAATAGACATTCTTTTAGTGGCAATTGGAAATAGCTGAATTATTAACATTTTAGGAAGAAACTTTTTTTAACGATTTTAAAACCATGTTTTTACTTGCTTTTAAAATGTTTTTAAATTGTCCAGATTTTAAGTATGGTCATTGTCATCCTATTCGGAAGAGGAGTGGGTGTTATGTCCCGTATAGAGGCCCTAATGTAGACCCATTCATACATGCCCTAAAATGGACGTATTCGTATTTGCCCTAATACGGTCATATTCGTACTTGCCCTATTATGGTCAAAGCCGCATATGCCCTATTACGGTCATAACTGTACATGTCCTATTATAGTCATGATTCCTTATATAGGCATGATCTTTCACCTACATTGGTCCTCGCTAGTACACAACGAGCTCTGAGGGCTGAACGTTATCTAGCCTGTGGTTTTGAATACAGCAGGATTTTTCCCAAACACAGGCCCACACTGCACTCATCAATTATGCATGACTCTCTAGGAATACACCACTTGCATAATATGTATGTACAAAGTTCACCCCTGATGTCTTCCTCAAGTCTAACAAGGGCCAATACAAACCATACGAAGCAACTAGAGTCTTCAGGGTATAAATACACCACATCTTACCCCGGTAAGACAGAGGGAACCGAAACTTCCATGCTGACACACTGACCAGAGACGCTGAGGCTCCTGCATGCAGTAGCTCCAGCTGACAGCGGTCCAACACAGCCTTTGCGAGGTGTCCAACTCGAGACCAGGACGGGGTCCCACACTCTCTCTATTCAGGTAAGGGGCTTTGACTAAATCCTAGAAGGATTCATGGCTCTTAGGCTTTTAGACCTACACACATATGCTAGGTACACTCAGGTACATCTAGTTAGGCATCGTAGGAGTACGCGCACTTTCATAATGCTTTTTATATTCATGTATGTATTCATGATTATTGCAATATGGTAGAACTGTTCTATCCCTTCACTTTTATCGTACTGCTGATAATATATCTCTGCTATTGTCTGCTGATTGCTGCAGCACATATATTTTACACTAGAATAACAACTGTTCAATAAATACTTATTGAAACGCCCAGACTGTTTATTCTGTGTAACTCTCTGAGACAAAAGAATAAGTAAGCACGAGTGACTGAGCGAAAAGTAGTGTATTGTTTCCACGATTCTGAGGGATCAGGGTTGTCATGATCTAAGGTGGCCAGAAAATAATCTCTCCCCGATAAGAGGAGATTCTAGTGGCACTGTGAGCTAGCTAATGCAAATCCGGCTAACATACGCGGTGGGGGTGCACAGAATCAGTCTGCCACCAAGCCCAAGGTTTATGTTATCCAAACGCGCAGGTCCTGCAGGGGTACTATATGAACTACACGACATCTGTGGCATATGAATGTGATGGGTCCTTGAATGGCGGTGGTGTGTTGATGTGAGTGCACTGTTTTGTTGGATTGGGCCGTTGCTGGCAGTATGAAAGTTTTGTGTGCGGTGCATGAATGGCGTGTGAATGGACCAAAAAGAGGTTGGTGACTTGCTGTGGAATTATGGCTCACATTCAGTCCCCTTAGTTTCAATATCAGATTCTGTGATAAGTATTTCTTCTTTGAAGCTCACATTTCTGGAGTTTCCAAAACAAACAATTGGATTTGGTTGATTACCTTTAAAAAATGAGTGTTTTAGTTATATCTTTTGTTGGTAAGGAAGGATACTCTATCTCAAAAGTGACAGAGTATCCTTACTGCCAAGATAATAGTCTGCCATCCTGATTTTTACGCAGACGGACCATTGGTGTAACCATGGCTAAGACTACTCCCAATCTAGCATGGTTACACCTCCCCATCGCTCAACTGGGTAAAGTCCATCTGAGGCTGACCTCTAAATCTGAGCACCTAATTAGGTAAGCAGACATACAGGTCACCTTTCACTGCCCATCACCATCTGGAAAACCCCTCGTTAAAGGGCAGTAAAAATAGTCTAATGCCCCCTCCTGATGGGAGATAACTCCCATAGAGAGAGGGGCATTTCTTAAATTGTATTTTAAAAAAGAAAATCTGGCTTTAGGATTTTGTTTTCAAAAATTAAAAATAAGTTTGATGGATAGCTCCCTCATGTTGATAGAGTTGTGCATTAAATGTAAAATAGCATTGACAGGAACCGCAGTGTTAACACCAGCTTAGTGGTCATTACACAATTTGGCAGGTGGAGTTGTCTCAGCATGGTAGATGTTAAGCCCTGCGCCAGGCCAATGGAATCTTTTCTAGCCGCCAAAATGTAAATCTGGCCCTTAGTAAAAACTCTTTTTTTTTTTTGCAAACCAAACACCCGGAGGTGTCCAGCGTTTTGTAACTTGAATTGATTCTGCTTCCTTTCCCATACCACTCTGCAAACCTTGAAAGTATTTACTTGGCTAAGATCACTCATTTATTAACATTTTGTGTTGCAAATTTCTGCAATCTGTTAAGATCTAAAAATTCACATGTGTCTCCAATTTTTGTGGGTGGCTCGAGCAACCACGAATTGAAAATGCTAAAAATGCAACATAGACATTGTTGCAAACTCATCCTGTGCCCCGGGCACCCCCATTTTATGCTGACTGGTACGGGTGGTAACTGACTCTGACTGTCCCTTGGCTCTACCTAATGAGGCCCAAGGCCAGTGCTATGCTGAAAACACTTAGAATACAGTGAAAACACCCACACACACTAGGGTACACTATGGGGTAGGGTACCACTATGAGTGGCATGACATCCCCTATAAGTCCCTAGTACCTAATAGGGCAGGGGGATTAAAACTACCTTTAAGTCCCTAGTATATAACAGGACATGACAGTTTAGAGGCCAGCAGCCCTTTCCATACTTGCATGTGTGCACTGATGAGAGCCTGAGGTCATTTTAAAAGCAGCCCGGTGTTGCAGAACTGCTTTTAAATGTAAATTGTGTCCAAACTTGAATTCAGTGTTAGGGTCACTTAAAAAAAATAAACTACAATGTTTTGGCATTTCACTTCCCTCATTGTAGTAAAGTGTTTTCCAAAATCGACTTTTGTGCTAGGAGCACTGTGAAGTGAGTATCTACATTATTTTTGTATATTCAGGACCCCTAAAGTCTCCTCTAGGTGTCCCAGGGTGGGGGTCATGTAGATATAAGCAGGGTCCTTATAAAAGCATTGGACATTTCATTTTCCCCATTGTAGATCCCCATCCACATAGGTTAACATTGCTATATTTCACAAATTCATAACTATCGCAAGGGACACCCACAAAATTCCATTCAAGGACTTAGGAGAATGGTATTGATAAATCCAACAATATGCTGTTATTGAATATATCCTAAAATGCACAGAAATGAAGTTATAAGACTTTCTTGTCTGTAAGCCAAAATTAAACTTCTAGTGGTCTGCCCTGATTGGTCAGAGTTAAGTGGATTAGCCAGGCTGCTTTGATGAAATGATAAGTGGCACCCCAGATGGAAAGGCTATCTCTTGTAAGAGGACCCTGCTCCACAGGAATGCCAGAGCAGGAGGAAGGGGTTGTAAAGCATTAGCTTCAAAGGTAGAAAGAGACAGTCAGGTCCATCTACCCCTTCCACTCTGAACCCAGACAGATGGCAGGCTTTAGGAAAGAATTTGCAGAGGTAGGAGGGAGGGGAGCTATGGAAATGAGCCGTCCTGGAGGTTGGTTTAGATAGCTCTTGCTTCTCTGCTGAGACTTCAGCCATATTGAATTTTGGAAGAATAGTGCTTTCTGGGAGACCATTGTGCTACACTTTGGAGGAAATGGTCATGCACTCTGGAGTTGCCCTGCACCTCATTGTACAGAAGTGCCCTCCCGTTTGACCCCAGAGAACACTTAGTAAGTGAGAGGGGCAGAGCCTCTCAGATCTGCTGCTTGAATCAAGAGAAGAAGAAGCGTCCATGACGGAAGTTTAATGTGCACCAATCAGGCCCTGCACTGTGACTGACTAGGCCTGCTGCACAATCTGGAACTACAGTCCTGTGGACCTAACTTGCTTCAAGAGATATAAAAGTGGACTCCCTGCAAGCTACATGTTAACAGAGCCCACCTGGACCATCACCACCAAGAATCTCAAGCGTCAAGTGCATCCAGTGGATTTGTAAGGGTTTGATCCAAGTGGATTGTGGGAACTGAAGTCCCAAGTTTTCAAGGACCATCTTGGAGATTCCTGACCCTTGGATTGTGTTTTGGACACTTTGGGACCTCAAAAGGAACTTCAGGAAGAAGTTCCAGAAGTTTGGAGAGGTTTGGAGTAACCTTGGAACAAAGCTCCATAAGAGTTTGGCTGGGAACTCATTGAGAGCCAAGCAAGCAAACCCTCACTGAACCCGGCCTGGTGATTAGAGCATCGAGGGACCCTGTGAGAAAAAGCTCTGTAAAGGTTTCTAAGTCTGAAGGTAAAAGACTTGACCGGCTCCAACCACGAGAGTCAAGCCGCCCACCTTCAACCACGAGCTGGCATGGATCATCCCTCTGGAAAGCTCCGGAGGTCCTACTTCCATATTTTGACCAAAAGGCAAGCCGGCAAACCCTCACTGATTCCGGACTGGTGAAGAGCATTGAGGGACCCCAGCAGAAAAATCTCCAGGAAAGTTTCTAAGTCAGAAGGTAAAAACTTTGACCGAGGCCTACCGCAAGGGGTAGCTGAGCTGGGCAAGATTGCCGTCGGCCTGAAACTTCGACTTTGTCCTGGTCTAGCGCAACCAGATGTACCAATAGGCATCTAGAGGTTTCTATGTGCTATATAGTGCTAAATCTCTGACAATTCATATCTCCAGTTCCCTACATTGGACTGTTTTAATTTTGGAGTCATTTTAAAGATAGAAATATGTTATATGTATGAATTGGTGTTTAATTTTTTTATTGTGTGTTGTGTCTTATTTATTTACTTAATTGGTGTTTTAAATGCTTTACATACCTGTCTCTGAAGTTAAGTCTGACAGCTCGCAGCCAAGCTATCAATGGTTGAGCATGGGAATCATTTTCTGAGACCCATTCTGAGCCCTAGACTGTGTTAGTGGCCTTATTGCCAGTTGTAGATGCATATTTACCACTACTAATAATCCACTTTTCAACAGACATTTAACATTTTTCCACTGAAACCACCCTGCTTTCTCAATTTGGGTAGCTGTAGAATTTGGGTCTTGTCTGTGGCGCCAGCCAGAGAAACCTACCACATCCGCACATTTCTGAAAACTAGACAACCAGGGTAAAATACCTGGTGAGAGCCAGGCAAGTTATGCACTCCAAGACTCCACTGGTTGTTTAGTTTTTTTAAATATGCAGGTTTGTAGTTTTGCTTAGGTCCTGACTGAGCTAGGGCCAAAATCCACAGCTACCCATATTGCAAAAAAGGATGTGTTTCTTGTGAAAAGGGGCCCTTTCCTTTCATTGGCACTAGGCCTACCCACACAAGTGAGGTAGCATTTTTATCGACAGACTTGGGGGAATGTTGGATGGTAACAAATGTGTGGCTCCCCACAGATTACAGAAGTTTTCCTTTTAAAAATATGTGAAAAATGTTTTTTTGTAGAAAAATATGGTTTGCAAAGGTTTCTGGGTAAAATTAACTGGAGAGAGTCATGCAAGTCACACACTCCTGGACTCCCTGGTTGTCTAGTTTTCACAACTTTGCAGGTTTCTAGTTTTGCCTAGGTGCTGGTTGAGCTAGGGCCCAAAATCATCAACTACCCACATTTCATGTTTGTGATTTGTGGCTGGTTTTAATTTTTTTCCTTACTGTCAATGTACTTTGTCACAGGTCAATTTTAATTTTACAACATTTTGTGGCAAAACTATTTTAGTAAATGGGATTTTTCCCCAAGTAAAACAAAATAGTGGGCTTTCGCTTGCTATGCTTTCTAACATACAACATTTGTGGTGATAGAAGCTTTAAAAATGAGATCTCGCCAAACAGGTAAATCTGTCTGTAGGCGATACATAAAACTGAAAAACAGTGTAAATTGGGATGCTTCGGGTTCTGTGGATGTAGAAACATAAAGATTGGTATCATTAAAAAAATACACATCATTTCTATTCAGTAATATGAATCCTGACACAAATGTTAAATATATTTTATAAATCAAACAGGCAGGGAAGGGGTGTGTTTTTGGCAATTCTGGTCATTTGCTGAGCAAACATTCTAGGAGCCAATGTTGACGTAGGAAACTGAAGCGTCCTGTGAAACTGGGAGGAGACAGCATCTTCTAGTATAAAGGTAGGGTGTGTGCCTGTATAGAATCACTTTCAGACTGAATTGGATATTGCAGCAACAGGCTCAATACCCAACCCTCTCACTCACCATGAAACTACTTGTTGCTCTCGTTGCTATGGTGCTCAGTTGCTGCCTTGGTAAGTATAATTTCTTGAACCTTCTCAACATTAGGTCGATTCAAAGGCACAATTTTAGAAAAGGGGAGAGAATTTTAGGCACTGTTTTAGGATTTAGAAAATACAGCTTTAGTTTTCCAAGACAGCTTAAACATATACAGCAATTATTGATCAATGTAAATGCATATATAAACGAATGTAAGATAGCTTTGTTGTGGAGTAATGCTTGCTGAGTATTTTGTTCTGGCTAAAGGAAAAATATTAAACTTATAAACTTACATCTTAGGAAAAATAAGCCCATAAACCGAGCGGAGCCAAAACAACCCTATTCCACCTCACTGAACTCCATGTGTTGGGCAATAATGCCTATACTACAATTGAGCTATTAATATTGTTTTGGGCAGAAAAACAGTTTCCACACAAATTGGTATTAAACCTAAGATTGAAGTAACTCACGTGGTATTACCACATTTGTTCATAGTAACAAAACCTTGAGGTCAAACCTGGAGGAATTTTCGCTTGTGGAATGTTATGCTGAAACCTTTGTGGTAAAAAAAAATCTGCCTCCTTTTCCCCATTTTATAGGATGCCTTTTAATCTCATAGTAATTCTGCATCGCTGAATTATGCATACCTCACCGAACTGTTCAGGCCAACAAAGACCGTAACCCACCACAATGCATTGAAACTCATTACACCAATTGACCATTCTGCAGTAAAACCATGAACACCAATCTACCTCACTGAAATGCATCCCAGAGCCACTAGCCATGTACAAGCTGTGTCCCAGGGACACAAATCACCCATGATCCAGTGCATCATAGGGGCACTACCCAACATCATTACAGTGCATACCAGAGTAACTATCCCTCCACATCGCACCATAGGTTAAGGGCACTAACACATCACACTGAACTGTATCTTCGAAACACTGACTATAATGGATCCAGTGATAGAAACCTATCATGTTACACTCCATCCTATTGATTATAGCTTACAAAGCTGCATCCTTTAGATACTCAACTACCATAATATATAACGTACCCAAAAGTGAGTAACTTGCAGCACTGCACTGAATTCCATTGATAAACAGATGAGCTACCACACTGAGGTTCATCTAAGGGCGCAAACCCTCAGTAGAACACTACATGGACAAATCACCACCACAGTACAATGTAAACTAGAGGCACTAAACTATAAAATCCTATTGCATCTCAAGGAATAATGCACTGCCCTTCACAGATGATACACTTGCACATTGCATGCATCTCATTTGCACTATCATTCCATGCTACATTACATTGCATCCGTGAGAAAATATGCAGTCACATTGCATTGCTCTTCAAGGGACATAGATCCAGCCAACATTCTAGAAACTTCATCCACCACATTGTGGTGCACGTTAGAGGTGCCTACTAACCACACTTCATAATGTGGATATTAAACTACTATCAACACAATAGGAAGACTTCACTGCCTGCTGGGGACACTAACCCACAAAAGTGTTCTACCAAGATGTGCCCCTAGCGTCGGTGCTCCAGATGCCTAGAAGGCACTCTATTGTGTTATTTTAACCCTCCTAGAATTCAATGCTAAGGAATATGTTAGTGACCTTGAGGTACAGTGTGGTTAGAGGTGAAGATGTAGATGGTTTTAGGGTATTTGTCATAGTTGGGACAGCAACTGAATCGTAGTCTGTACTACGTCTTCTGTGTTAATATAGGAGCTCCTGCCATGCTCTTGTTAGACAACACCTTCTCCCATCACCAGAGAAAAAGTAAAATCCAATATTCCTGACATTGCAGGATTTAAGGGCCTGGGTCGACAATTTCTAGCTTATTTTCTCGCATTTTGTAAGTTCCTTTTGATTTTATTTTGTATTTTAGTTCTTCCAAAAAGGGTTTGATGATTGAAAAACTCTTTCCGGTGGATTGCCCTATGATTGTGCGGTTGTGTAACTGGGATAAATTTTACCCTGGTTTTCAATTCCTCTCTCTCAGCTGATATCTAATTTATCATATAACTCTTCACACCCTTGTGTTCCTCTCCTGCCTTTATATATTTGTGACACCCTCTTGCTGCCTTCCATCATCCCATTTTGCTCTGCTCCAACTATATTCAATACAGTGTGGCTCCTACATAAACTCACTTTTTACTTGCTCTAGTCTCTGTGTAAAAAAGCAAGGCTCTATTCACTTCTCATTAATGATTTGCTTCCTCTAAAGCTTCCAACTAATGTGAGTGTATATATTTGTATGGCTACATAAGTGTCAGTGAGTAAATAGGCTGATGCATGTATCTCTGCATTTAACATGAGCATTACTTTGTGAGCTTGTGTGTGTGTGCTTGTGTCAATGATTGTGCATGTGATTTTTATTGTTGGTCCATCCTTCCATGGGGAAAATAAGTGGCTCAAGGAATATCAGCTTGGAGAACCATGTTAGTCCCCATTTTGTTTCACTCATATATTTTATCTTAAACCCTGAACCCATTATTTCACCTATCCCAGAATTCAACCAGGGTCTAGCTAAAGACTCTTCGGGGCATATTAGCAAGACCCACGTTAAAATTATCGCCGTTTTAGCGGCAGGAAACTGCCGCTAAAACGGCGATAATGGGCTTGCTAATATGCGTTATAGAATTCCAATAGAATCCCAGGTTAGATGTCCTGCACATCTAACCTGGGCTTCTATTGGAATTCTATAACGCATATTAGCAAGCCCATTATCGCCGCTTTAGCGGCAGTTTCCTGCCGCTAAAACGGCGATAATTTTAACGTGGGTCTTGCTAATATGCCCCTTAGAGCATATTAGCAAGACCGGCGATACAATTATCGCCGTTTTAGCGGCAGGAAACTGCCGCTAAAGCGGCGATAATGGGCTTGCTAATATGCGTTATTGAATTCCAATAGAAGCCCAGGTTAGATGTGCAGGACATCTAACCTGGGCTTCTATTGGAATTCTATAACGCATATTAGCAAGCCCATTATCGCCGTTTTAGCGGCAGTTTCCTGCCGCTAAAGCGGCGATAATTTTATCGCCGGTCTTGCTAATATGCCCCTTAGTTTTTTGGGCATCCATCCCATCACTGGCCCTCTGACCCCAGAGGTTGAGACTTTATTTCCACTGGGTTCTCCAAGCTTAGTGCTCACTCTTACACTCTAATTCTCTGGGGTCTTAATCCCTTCCCTCTGCATTATGATAGATAGCCTGCCCCCCAGTTTTCAGCAAGCACACCCACAACACACTTCCTCAGGGTGCCATGTCCCTTACAACATCAGAAAAGCCTCCTGATTAAGCCAATCAGCATCGTGCCTTGAGGCCTCCATATTGTTCCTCTTTTCAGGAATAGGCCAGTAACTTGAGCATGGTTGCACCTGATCCAGTCCTCCATAGTGCAAAATAGTGTGTAGCCACTAAAGCATCATCATCAAAACTCTAGAAGCAAGAGTTGGGCGAAGGCTTGTCAGTGTGACAAAGGAGGGTTTGGTGCACATATGTGAGGGAGTATTGCGACCCTGTGGCTTTTCTTTACTGTACTTATCATATGTATTTGAGGAATGCGCATTCATGGTATCTGTATTCAGGGTCTTTTCATGAGTGAATTTTGAATTGCTGTTCTTGACCTGTATGTTTTGTGTATAAGTGAACCTTTGTCTGTCTATGTTTGCCTGTCCTGTTTGTGTTAGTGCAGATTGCTTGAAACTTGATGTGCTTCTGACAAAAGAGAAAAGGTACCGCTCAACTGATGGTGCTGCAGTCTTTCCTTGATAAAAAAAGAAAATCGCGATCTTCTGCTAGTTGTGTTCTTTTTAGTGTATCTGTGGCTCATGTGAGTTCATTTGTGGACATCATCTGTAAATGCTGTAGGTTTTAGTTAGTATGTATGTGTTTATCTGTGTGGTGTGTGCGTGTGTTCCTGGGTTGAATGGACTGCCAAAGGCTCATTGTTGCTAATTTTGCTTGATATGATACATTTTAAATCAATGGGCCATCTCTGCCTTTGCCAGCTAACCACTCACACATCCATTCACCTACTCATCTCTGTATCTGTCTATAGATCCATCCATACATCTATATACCAACATGTTAATCAGTGTGCCCCGTCGATCTTGTGTCTAAATTTACATCCTCCTCCTAATACCAATCAATGTTTTCCTCTATTGCCTCGCCACACTTTTCTGATTCTCTCTCCACCTATATCTCCTTGTATTCCTCTCCCTGCACCAGCCCTACTCACATCTGGAGCTTGTTAGTTAACTTCTCAAACAACATATCTCTTTCGACAACGAGTTACATTGCTTCACATGTAAAACATAAAGTGAAGGTGCTGTGCTTACAGAAGCTTGCTATGGTGGGCGCTTTCTCATCAATTGAAAGTGATTGAATAAGGGAATAATTGATCACCTTTGGCAGTGGAAACTGATGTAAGATATGCATAGAATCGAATAATTACCACTGCCATGTGACTGACTCCTCCCAAGCTCTATAGGCCTTTAGGTAGCACCAGCCTGTGATAGAATTATCTTGATATCTTTGTACGTCAGTCGGTCTCTGCAAGGTGCTCTTTTTTGATGATGGTATATTATGATGAGAAGAGGGGGATATCGGCCACTCTAAGGAAAGTTATCAGTCAGAAATAGGAATGGGAAAATTTAAGCTGCCCAAAGATTAAATAGGTGGAATTTGTTCTGCATTCGTTTTTTACGAAAAACTTCAAATTTTTAGCTCATTCGCTACTAATATTCAGCCTGAGAAATACTCCTGAAGTTATTTTATTTGTCTCAAAACGAACTAATTATTACCATTAAAGTTAAGTTTAAAAGAAAATCACTAGAAAAATATTGATTCTTTCAAAAAAACATTGAATAATTGTTTATTTAGGAAAAAAAGACAGTTTATCGCAAAATGGATTGACGTTCAAACTGAAATGCAGTGGAAAAAACGGCCCTGATTTGTAATATAGAGATTTTACGATTTTTCAGACTGTCAAAATAATTTATAATTTGCAAAAAGAGATGAGGAAGAGCGAAGACATTCAGATGTTGACTCAGTTAAAAAAAAAGGGAAATTGAAGAGCCTGACAGCCACAGGCCAGTCACTCATAATTCAGTAAAAGTGATCGATTTCAGCCCTCACTTGTGGGAGGGAGGTCATTATAGACTTGCGATGTCTGTAGTCAATTATTTGGACCAGCAAGGGGAGTGGATCAATGCATATTCCTATTATAAGGGAAAGACTGTTTACACCATTTCACATGGGAAAACAAAATAAGAGACATATATATATAACCCGCTTTGCATCGCTCTTGCACCACGTTGCGTAGTGCAATGCAGTGCAATTCGCTGCGTTGCATTACTCTGAGTAAGGGAGACGTTCCTTGGGTGTTGCATGGGTGTTCCCACACAACTCCCATGGTTCTTGATGCATTTCCAGATTTACCAAACCTGGTAAACCTGGGAATGCACCAAAAAGATACGCCTCACCAGGAGAGGCGTAGCAAGGAGAAATATCTTTATTGTTTCTTGTTACTGCATTCTGCAGCACACATAGATATAGGAATACACCTCTAAGGATTGTTGTTGTGTAGGAATGTGTCCCCTCCTGCCCAAAAACAATCCTGCATGCTTTGGGGCTAGGCAGCCCATTGTGCGCCAGCTCAGGGGGAAAAGATAGGATGCACGGTATGCCCTAAATATGGTGCATTCCTTACCTTTTCCAGTGATGCAGTGCAGCAAAGCACAGCAAGGTGACTTGCTGGCCTGCACTGCACCACTTTGCCATAAATATGACCCTATGTTCTTTGAGGGCAGTCATGCTTGAGAACTGGGTTCATTGGGAAAGGCAGAAAGGAGAAAATCTGGATAATCAGATGAACTGATAGAAAAGGAAAACAAATCATTTTGAGCAAACAATTAGTTCTAGGGCTCATCCATGTATCACACCTTCAGTTGTGTTATACTAAAGCCAATATGAACATTTTCAAAAGAAAAAACATAAGATCATGGAATGACACTTGGAATGGGAGAGCCAGCATGATATAAGGAACTGCCAACGCACGCTCAATGATGGGTTTCCATGGACTAGCTGCAGAACTGGAGATAGGAATAGTGATTTAAATTGACAAGCATTGACAAAGCCAATTGTTCTGCCCTTTTTATAAGCTAACTTTTTTTTCAATCTGGAATTATGTGGCTGCATCAGTGAATAAATAAGTTTGTGAGTGAGCAAACAGGTGAACAGCTCATTGCATAAGTGGGTGGGCAAGAGAATGGGTAACATAATATAATGTGTATCAGTAAAGAGCACTTTATTCTGAAGGGTATCTTGGCGCTGAAATAACAGAAGCATATTGTTATTTGTGAGAAAGTGGATTATTAGTTTGGGGTAGATGGTAGTCAATCAAAAGTAATAATGTCACTAATAATGTATGGTATCTATGGCAAACAGCAGACAGGTTTAACTTAAGAAAATGTGTAAAGCAATTAAAAAGTACCAAAACAGTTCAAAAGTCAGAATCACAACACGATAAAAACCGGCTTTTATTTCTGAAAATAGAGGATATTTTAATGAATAAAAAGACACCAAAACAACAAATCTCCAATAAGGGGAACCAGAGAGATTAATGTTTAAACTTTTAATTAAATATACTACCAAAAAGCACAAAGCACCAACTGCGGGCAACTGCTCACAGCGGACCGAGGCGAAGTTAAAAGTAAAGAGCTGACCGCAATGAAGCACTGGTCAGATACAGGGACCAGGTTCACCCTGGTGGAGAGTTTACCTTCTGACTTAGAAACATTTATGGAGAAAAAGTGGTCATAGATGAGTCAACCGTGGGGTAAGCTGCATGATGGATCCAAGACAGAACTCAATGACGGAGGGTTGCTGAAGAACTGTGTCCCGGTGTGGTTGTCAGCAAATGAAGGAAAGCTCTGAATGGGCAAAGACTGAAGTTCATGCCCAGGAAGGCCTTGACGTTGATCAGATGCTACCTGACCTCGGTCCCAGCGAATGCCTCTATGTTTGGACTTTGAAAAGTTTCTGAAAGTCGGATATCCTTCAGTGGGGCAGACCAGCAATGTGAGCTTGACTGGCAATTTGACATTGATGGCTGAGGCTTAGATGGTGGTTCTAAGTCCCACTTCTTGCAGTTTGAGGGACATGAAGAGTACACTCTAACACCACCCAAGGGTCCAGTACCTGGAGGGCACTACTCGGTCCTACTCTTAAATATAATACACCCTAACTTAGGGGTGTTTAATGGCTACTTATGGGTGGCTTAATAATATTTCAAAGGAGAGTTTAGGCCTACCAAAATGGGTTCTGTTGACAGTTTTGATTTGTAGTTTAAACCTGCTCAGCCAGGTTAGCGATGGCAGGTTTGCAGTCATATTTTGCACTGTTATTTAGTGGTGTGTTCCAAAAATTCACTCAAGAATCAATATTGAGTTACCTGTCAACGCCGTTGGTTGCCTAGGCTGTAATACCTTAATGTAACCTAAAATGGTTGGTACTGGCGAGGGTTGACTCAAGTAAGCTGAGGAATGCCCTTATAGTTGTATTGCAGGCTTATAAGGGAGCAAGGAGCTAATGTATGTGCTGACAGTATAGCCTTTTGCAAAGTCATGGCCTTCTGAGTTCTCTGGTAAGATCCCAACAAATGTTGAAGTGTGCACTTCTCACTTTAGGGAGAGCCTTTTTCTATTTTATGAAAAAACCGTTTTTTACACCTGGCAGTTAAGAGAAAGTTAGCCATAGTTACTTCAGGAACAGAAACTATGTTTTTTTGAATATTATTTCCAAAGGCTCTGTCCCCGAATCTCTCATTGGGTGTGTTTCTTTGTTTGTTTGAGGAGGGGCATTTAGCATCAATATTCAACCCTTATATAATAGACAATAAAATAACCCATGCCCCTCTGCCATATATGCAACTGAAAGTATGTATCTGTCCTTCAGCTCACATTAAGGTACAAATGCATGCTCCTGTTTTGTGATACTTTTATTTATTTTTAGGTGGCGTTTTGCGATTTTGACAACATTTGTTAGATGTATTGTACCTACAGTTGTGATTTGTGATCTTGATCATGTTTAAAGACCCTTTAGGCTGTCACATACTAAGGGACACAGTTTGCTTCTACCATATATATTAACCTTCCTGTGTCTATTTCCAATTTGTTGCAGGATCTGTTAACGCCAGGCCCCAAACCTCTCCGCAGGTAAAAGGATACGCAAAAGATACTGCTTCTCTGTACTTGTTTTACATATAGAATAGGCTTTTATAAAGAGACATTTGGATGACATACCTATATATTCGGAAGCATTGATACACCAAAGTACCTGTCTTTACTTTTAGGAAAAAATAATTCATAACTTATGCTTTCAGTTATGCAGTCAACTCGAGAAAATTCTAGCAGATTGGTAGCCTTATTATTTATAAATGTGAAAGTAAGAGAACGTTATAAAGTGGTTTCATTTTAGGTAATGCTAGAAGCCTGACACCTGCTGATTTCTGAGCAACTGGGTAAAGGTTTACTTACAAGTCAGATATGTCGAAGGGAAATTCACAAAGGGGAAAAATGAAGCCTATAAATCAAAATAGGGAGGGAAGTTGAGTGAGGCATTGTTTTCAGTATTATATAAAGAGGTCAGTTTTGTACAGTCATAGCAGCCTTCATGTAAAAAATACCTTTTTAATTAATATGACTGGGTGACCTCGAAATTGTTTCCAAATTTACAATGAGACTAGCATATGCATGATGTTATCTTATGACATGAGGGTGTCAAATAGGAGGGGTGGGGGTCAGGCGTTTGGGTGTCAAAGTGAGGAACTCAGGCATTTTTAACTACTTGAGTCTTCCCCCTCAGGTGTTGAGCCCTTTTTTGAATGATTTGGGCAGTTTGCTCTTAAGTCTTTGTGACGTTATTACCACAAAATGCAGCCAGGCTAAATTTGTGTCCCTTTTTCCTATATCTTGGGGATCCTAAATGGTTTGTGGATTATCTTGGAGAGAACAAAAAAAAATATCCAAAACATAGCAAAATGTTTGTTTTTGTTTGAAAAATGGAAAAGAAAGTGCTGTGTAAGAAAGTCTATGCCTTTTCCCTACAAATGTCATCAATAAAAGGTTTACTATGCTGAGATCACTGCGTTTGCAGCTTTCATAAACAGGCAAAAATGTAAGAAAACATTTTAACACAGTTTTAGTATTTTTCTAAGTGCTTGTCAATTTTTCCTTTTTAATGGTTTTTACCTATGTGCACTTTGTGGTGGAAGAGAATGTGAAAGCTACGGTTGAACCCAAAAGACTATCCATTTCAGAAATGTAGAAAACATTGCAAATTATGCAATGGGTGATTTGTGTAGATTGCTCACTGTTTTCCCCAAAAAACTAAGAACTGAAAAAAAATGAAAAAGTAGGAAAAATAGCAATTGGTGGCAACATTTTCATCTGTAATTTTTTGCTCAGATATCTAATTTACAAAGTAGCATACCAGTATGTACATGGGAAGGGTGAAAGTGTGAAAATATTGGGTGGTAGTGATTTTGTGGATCTGCCACTCTCCACCACCTAAATGTGAACAAACCAAATGATTCTAGGCAAAGTTTGAGATTTGCAGGTTTTCATGGGTTCAAAAACGTTGTGCGATCCATGCAAGGCACACCAGACTGGAATCCCAAAGTGTCTAGTATTAAAACATTTCTAGATTTGATAGATTCACTGGGTGGCAGCAGAGCCCAGGCCCAAATACTGCAGCTACACCTATCTCCACATCAGGTAATTTTTTTAACAGGAAATGTTTAAGTCGCCATGTTGTGATTTAGAACCTGTTGTGTGGCCAGTGTTGGACTGAGCAACAAAAGTGGGTTAGAGTTTTCATCCGGAGAAGTGAAGGAATCTTAGGAGGTAGGAATTTTGTGGATTTGTGCACATTCTGGAACTTTCCCTCATAGAAATATGAGGAAATATTTAGATTTTAGGCAAAGTTTGAGGTCTGCAGGCACTATGTGTAAGAAAACATCATTATATCCATGTAAGGAACACTGCCATTTACTCCTCCGGATGTCTAGTTTTCACTTGATGGTGGCCAAGCCCATCCCCAAAAACTGTAGCTACCCCCAATGCCAAATTAAGTCATTTCTTTAATAGGAAATGCTGATGTCTCCATGTTGTGACTGGAGCTTAACGCGTGTCTAGCGTTAGGCTGAGTCACACGATTGGGTCAGTGTTTTTATCAGGACAATTGCGGCAGGAATTTGTGGATCCATGTAGATTCTGGAACTTTCCCTCACAGAAATATGAGGAAAATGTATGTGTTTAGGCAGGTTTAGGTTTCAGGGCATTGTGGGTAAGAAAACGTCAGGGATCCATGAAGGCACACAACCCTGGGCTCCCCTGGGTATCTACTATTAAAAATGTCCAGGTTTTCTTCTTTGCTAGCTGACCCAGTGCCCAAATAGTGCAGCCATTCAGTATCACAAGTGAGAAAAAATTGGGATTTACCCCTCCCCCTCTGCTGGCCCACAGGTAAAACCTACATCCAAAAAAGACACATTTTCCTCTCACTTGCCATGGTGATTAGAATGCTGTAGTCTATAGGGGTGCAGAAAGACTGTTGAGGCTTTAGGGATAGTGGAGTGTGATGTCAGGATGGGCCGGCTCCCACCCTACTATCAATTTAAAAAATATCCCTATCATCCACCTAGCTTTCTGCCCTCTGCATAGAACATGGGGGATTCTCCATTTTCTGGGTGGGAGCATGGCAAGATGCTAGTGTGGACTGTCTTCAGCCATTGTTTTTCCCCAAAGCACAATCCCTTATGTGTAGCGTAGTTTCTAACCCCTTGCAGGCAGGTTCTGGTAAACCCTGGGAGCAGACAGACGGTGTTGCTCCTTTTGGAGTGGAGGCACAGCCAAAAGCTATGGTGGGAAACCCCACTCGTTTTTGCCCCTGTGTAAAAACCCTGGTGTCTAGTTACTTTCTAACCCTGAGAGGGGGAATGATTGGAGGCAAACCCTTCAATCTGCCCCCCGGGTGGCAAAAAGGCTGTTTTCCCCTTTTTGGGGTGGAAGTATTGGCTCAAGGCCTGAGTGGGATACGCTATCCTTTGTTTTCTTTCTGCCAGGATGAAATCCCTGGTGTCTTCTGGGATTTCTGCCACCCCGGGAGGGTAGAATGGGGAAATACATCCCAATCTTTCCACAAGGAGTGCAAAAACCTGTTCTGGGGTGATGGCACAGTCCAATGCCTGTGTGGGTCACCCCATCCCTTTATTTTGTTATTGTTTTCCTTGATGTCCAGGGAACAGATTGGGGGAATACATTCCAAACCTCACCCAGTGGGGGCAGAAACTCTGTTGTGCTTGGTCTGCGATGGAGGTATGTCCCAATGCCTGTATGTGTAGCCCTATGCCTACCTTTCTGGCCTCTTGTCCCTGGAGTATAGTGGACTTTTTGTTTTCTAGGAGCAGACAACCCATATTGGCACCTCCAAGTTGGGCAGAAAGACTGTTGCTCCCATTCAGCCACACCTTCTTTCTCTTGCAATATTATTATCCTGCATGTCTAGAGGGGTTTCTGTCTCCCTCAAGGATGCAGATTAGGGGTATACGCCATTAATCTGCCCCTGGGAAATAAAGACTGTTGTACATTTACTCCACTCCATTTTTAGCCTTTTCATCCCTGGAGTCTAGAAGGCTTCTGTCCCTGGGGAGTTCTGCCCTTGGGGCTTAGATTTGGGGGTAACCTCCTATTTGCCATCCAAGGTGGGTAGAAAGACTGTTGTTCCCATTCTGTGGTGGGGACTAGGCCTAATGCCTAAGTGGGCCCCTCCCTTTCTTTTAGACTATTGTCCTGAGTTCTAGTGGGCAGATTAGACGTAAATTCCTACAATCCACCTCCAGAGGGGCAGAAAGATTGTTGCACCTCTTCTGGGTGAGAGCATAGCCCGATACTTGCATGAGCCACACCACCCCTTTGTACAGTTTTAGACCTAATTTCCCTGTTGTCTAATGGACTTTCAGTACCCAGGTAGGCAGATTGGGGTTTTACTCTCCCAATCTGCTTCCGTTGGGTTGAAAGTCTGTTTTGCCTGTTCTAGAATTTAGGCATGGGCTCATGCCTGGTTGGATGGCTCCCCCCACTTCTTTTTTTGGGAATTTGTGGCCCTGGTGCCTGGTGGACATATGGCCCCCTGGAGGCAGATTGGTGGTAAATAGCTCCTATCTGCCCCAGGTGGGGTGGAAAGACTGTTGCACCTGTTCTGTAGTAGGGCAAGGCCCAATGCTTGAGTGGCATGCCCCAATCCTTCCTTTTTTTAAAGATAATGTTTGTTCCCTGGTGTCTTGTTGGTTTTCTGACCCCCTGGAGGGGCACAATGAGGGGAAAAGCCACATCAAACCCAATGGGGTGCAGAATGACAGTTGTGTGAGGGGTGAGCAGAGTACAAGCCCATTCTCAGGTGGGTCACTCCCCCCAAAAAGAAACCCCCTGGCTTCTAGTGGACATTATGCCATGGAGGCAGATTGGGCGTAAACACCCATTATCTCAGGGATTCAGATTTGAGGTACACTCCCGAATCCACCTCTTGGGGGCACAAAGACTGTTGCTCCTATTGTGGTATGGAGGAACAGCCCCAAGCCTTGGAGGGCCACCCTACCCATTATTTTTACCTTTTTGTTTCTGGAATCTAGTTGGCTGTCATCCTCCCCAAAGGGTCAGATCCCCAGGGGGTCAGATTTGGAGAAAAGCTCCGCTATCTGCCCACTAGTTCTGGAATGGAGGCATGGCCCAGTAACACCGCCAGACATTTTGTTTGATGTTGTTGTATTGCTAAAATGTTACTTCTTAAATCACACTCTTCTTCTTCATCCCTCACTTGGAGAAATTTTGTAAAAAATATACGTAATTTTTTAGACATTAAATTTCAATATCTTTTCTTTTTTTCTCTACATTTAATGCTTTTGATGTACCCGATCTCCAGCCTTGCAATATTTAAACTCTGTTTTATCTTGATATCCCCCAATGTCTCCCAGCCAGCACTTCCTAGTAGAAAAATTAAATGACCTGCAAGGCATGGACAAGGTGCAACAGGGCAATGAGGTGTTGTTTTTTTGTATTTTTCCATGGGAAAGCTGACACCCCATCCCAATCAACTGTGGGCAGTGTTCTTTAAAAAGAATCCTACTTTGACCCCGAGGCAGACATGCTGGCTAGAGCAACTATAACAAACATTTGCAGGATAGCATGTAGCAAACTTCAATGATTTCCCATGATAGTCAGCATCTTAGGTACAGTGATCATACTTAAAACCACTAAATTCTACTTCACATGAGATGTAAGTCAAAGTAGCTTTATGGGAATTTTCCTAATCAAATGGCTGGTGATCCATGGAGAATGAGGCAAACCTTAAATGAATTGAAAGTGCACTGCTCTAAACAGGCTAACATACCTTGCAGAGCAGAATGTTCATTTATTAAAGTGCTGTTCTACTGGGGGATTGTCCTATCCAGCCCTGGAAACCATTGCAAACCATGGATTTCAAAAGCAGCACTGTCTGGAGGTCTGTTACAGTTATATGGTAAAAGTAGTAGGGGTAGTACTGTTGTTAGGGATGGAAGGGCATTGAATAGGTGTACTTAGGACTCTTTAGGGTTAGGGATTAGTAGTGTATCGACTTAGTGAGGAGTTTTTAGGCTTCAGTGATGGGTAGGGTAAAGACTTAATATGGAATTTTTAGGGTTTATTGATGGGTAGTTTATTGGAGTGTCAAAGAGTTTTTAGGGTTCAGGGATAGATAGATTAAGGGTTTTAATGAGTTTATAGGCTTCAGGGATAGATACTGAATAGGGGTGAAACAGACTTTATAGGGTTTAGGAATGGGTAGTGTATAGGGGTAGAAAGAACTTTTTAGAGATCAGGGATCTTTAGTCTATAAGGGTGGTCAGAAATTTTTAGGGCTCAGGGGTGGGTTGCGTATATTGGTAGTAAGGAGTATATATGGTTCAGGAATGGATAGTGTATAGGGGTAGTAAGGGCAATTTTTTCACACTTATACTATTATTACAATATCTGCACATGTAAAGGAAACTCATACTGCTCCCTGTTGGAAACATGCCTTCATTAGAATGTTGCCCCTTACCTAGGCGGGAGTTTGCAAGTGATTAGATTCTCCAATATATATGAAACTACTTTCAAAATTTCTCAGTTTACCATCTACTCCATAGATAAAGACACCAGTCCAAAATAATAATTACTGTCATTCCCTGGCAAATATGCAATTCACCTTCAAAATATATATACAGATAGTACATGACCCCACTGTACATGCCTATGCAGATAACTCAGGCCACTGCTGAATGCCTGTGGGAAAAGAGGCACCTCCATGCATATGTGGTGATCCTATTCCTGGACCTAGAATTCCTACAATGAGCTCTATAGATGGAGAAAGGACTTCTGTGAAGTTTACTTATTGCTTGATAGCCTGCTGGTGTTTTTATTTTTTTGTCAGAGTTTTATATTGCGTGAACTTGACCCGAAGGTTTCAGGTATCGGAGCGCTTTACATGAGCACCATTTGCGTTACACAAGGACATTCATTTTTGTTAGGCACGGTGTTATTGTGCTCACTAATAATAAATATAAATCCTGGTCACAGTCACGTATGGTAATCGCTCACTAAGGCCCTTTTTAAGAGTGGTCTCTTAATTTGGAAAAACCTCAGATCTCTTAACTTTCAACTTAAGATTTTGGCTACTAAAAACTGCTTAAATCGCCAGGTGAAAGTATGGCCCAAAATAAGGAGTTACTGGGGCAATCAGACCCAGAATTACTGATTCCCCTGGTAATTCCTCATTTCTTAGTGACACCTCAGGTTCTAACTCATAAAGGGCTAGACTTTCCCCACCATAGTTTCCGGTACTGCCTGTATTGATAACTTTGGGTGGAGAAAAGCCAGCCCATATACTAGGCCACACAGAACAGGAGCCTCAATAGCAGCTAGAATAATGCAGTCCTGGAAGTGGAAGTCTCCTTCTCCTCAACACCCAATCATAATGAATACAGGTTTACTCAAATTGTGCAAAATGGTGAAAATGTTTCTAACTATTTTCTGCATGAAATCAGGACACTGTAATTTGTGTGAGAACTGACCTATATATAAAATTTAGATACATTTGTGTGGTTTGTCTAACAAAAAACTTTATGAACAATATTAACCTGAAAAAATAGAAAACAGAATCTCTGGTAGGCACACCACTGGCCATAAAAGAATCAGAAATGGCTTTACTGTAACCACTAGCAGATTCCAGGGTGGATCGCAGATACACATATTATCAGTAATAATAATTAAAGTAGATCAGATTCTGTAATCCAGCAATTCCTGTAAGTGTAGTCCAGAGAATACCAGCAGTGAGTAGAAAATAAAAAGATGGAAGTGGATGGTATACATATATTAGGAACTTGATGTGAGGAATCTAATATCCTGCATTTTTCAATTTAGTGGTCTACTAGCCATGTGTTGGTTTACTTCTTCTTTAAAATAAATCTGGAGGATGTCAGGTTGCCCGGAACATCATTATGGTCAGACAAGTGAGTGGGATCAGTTTTGATCCCAAGTTCTATGAAGAGTTCTGAGCTATTATTAGTTTCAATTACTCGGAGGTGGCAGGTTCCCTGGTGCATGAGCTATCAAAAACGTTAGGCCACATGTACCAACATATTTGTATTACACCTAGGCTTCTTTTATAAACCCCCAGCAACATTAATTCCGAAGCAGAGATCAGATTAGTTAACGTCCTTTAATGTGCCATCCCATAATAGATTTCATCCCTTATGTTCCTTGGATGGTATTGATTGACATTTTTCTCATGAGGATTGTGTGTTAGGTTCTGGGCCTGCTCCTTTTGGACTGGACAATGTCAATGGGATTATGGTTCAGAAAGGTTTGTACATCCTGAGTTGGAATGTTTCGGGCTTGAGAAACAAGTTGTCAGACAAGAACTGGCTAGATTTATACTTCATATTTTGGGCTGCTTACAAGAAACCTGGGATATTTCTAATGTGTTTTTATTGGACGGTTATAGTTCATTTTATGTACCCGTGGTCCCTTTGTGATCTGGACAGGATCCCCCTCTGTACTTGGACCTTGGTGTGAGATTATTACAGGTTCTCCTAATTTGCAGACAGTAAAGGTTAGTTCTCCTGATGATATTTGCATGCTAATATTAAAGTGTTACCATGCCAATTCCTCAGTTAGTAACTTATAATATTTATACTTCTTACATACTTTTTTTAGGGATTATAGAGATAAAAGCTCTTCTCTTGTTTGCTATGCTCATTTAGAATATTTTAATGTTTCTCTAAGTAAGAGTGCCTCACAAGGGCCTTATGGCCCCATTATCTGTCCCAGACATAGTATCCTGCATATGGTGCATACAGGTCAAGGGAAGTTCTAGATTCAATAATTAATGAGTTCACCCTTTCTCTCCCTTTTGATTTGATTGGTTTCTATTCTGAGCTCTCTGTCCCACCTACCTTTACAGATTGAGTATAGATTTTATTTTTGTATCTGTCCTTCTTAGAAACCTTGTGAAGTCCAATGAAACACCTGTCCTAGCCTTTAGAGTCTATAACTCTATATTGTGTATACTAAATTGGCCCAAAAGCCAATTGTCTGCCTTGTTAGGGGAGGGGTTGTCTAAAGACAATGGGTAGGGATCGGCATTTAAAATAGTTTAAGGTAGCACTGACTCATTTTTATGCTAAACAGTTGTCTTCTAGGTCTCTATATTTTATTTGCCTTAGTGAGGATTAGACTGGCTCAAATATACTTAGTTGTTTTATTCTAATTTCTAGGGCGATCGCATGCCTGCTGACTGTTCTGAGTAGCTGTATGAATGTTCTACTATAGTTTTTAGGAGGTTTTATAGTAAGTGTTCTAGTCTACTCCGGGAGCTAATGAAAGCGTTTAAAGCTTGCTGTAGGATTGAAACATGGTCTCCTCCTTTTTGATGACAGAACTTCAAGGTGGAAGTTAGAAATTGTCAGAAAACTCTTAAGGATGATGCTTGGTTCCAGCTACTTCAAGACAATTGTCTGTCTAATAGTTTTGTGTTCTGGGCAGTTATCAATCGTTCACTTTTTTCTCAATCTGGAGAGGGCTTATTGTCCTGTAAAATCCCTCCTGGGGCCTGGGCTCAGCATTATAGCATCATGTGCAACAGACCGATGTCAGAATATCAACCTGGATCTATATCACAGCAAGTGGGCACCTCAAATATTGTTTTTCTCTCAAAAAGGTGAGGGAGGCAATTTGTCAGGTGTCTAAGAGTAAAGTCCTGGGTCCTGACAGGATCATGGCTGATCTATTTATTTCAGAACCTCACATTTGGGTGTCCAGTAAAAGATGAGCCATCCATCGCTTTACCTGGTCTAAATCTGTTATCTTGCCAGTATTTAAAAAGGAGGCAGGTATGACCCTGGTTGTTATAGGCTGATATTGTTGATTGACTCTGTTGTCAAAGTTATAGGGAGGGTGCTTTTGAACAGACTCATGACCTGGGCTGATGAAAACCATGTCCTTGCTGATATACTATATTGTTTTAGACCCAGCCAGGGGACAACTGATCAATGTTTGAATTTGAATAGGATGTAATGGGATTTATATTTCTGCGGATGGGATATCCGTCACTGTTGTGACAGAGCAACCCGTCCGCCAAGATCTAAATCAGGCACATTGTCTTTCTCTTTTGAGACCTACAAATGGATTTTTCGGCTGAGGTGAGGTACAATAATATTGGCTCTTGATCCAAGTGTTTTCCCATAAAGAGAGGGGTCAGACAAAGTTGTTTCTTAGCCCCTTTATAATTCACCCTATATATTAATACATTGGATTCTCTTATATTCCAAGGTAGTGTTGATTTTCCTCTAGTGAGAGGTCACTATTTACCTGCACTATTTATGCAGATGATGCAGTCCTGAAGTCCTGGAAAACTTTAGGACTTCAACGGCAGCTGGGACTCACTGGAGTTAGCAACCAATTAGTCAAAATTCTATGTTATGGTAGCTTGGCCAAAGTTACCCACATCTAGGCATTTCAGTTTGCAAGGCAGAACCTTTTTCCTTTCAAGCAGTGCTTAATTTGTGCCGGTGCTTTCCGGTGCTTAGTACCGGCACTTATTTCTTAGGGCCGGGTCTACACTCCATACTGACTTCCTTAAGTTCACACGGGTTTTCCCGGTGAACGCCGTGAAATATTTAAAATTGGATACGGCATGGGCGCATGCCTTATTATGAGGCACATTCCGCCACTCTGGGAGGGACTGCCCGAGAGCACACAGCTGAGCAGTGCATGCCAATGCTCCTGCCTAAGGCTGATAATGCAACATACATTGTTCTCCCCGGCTGTAATCACGTCCCTGGTCCCTCCCTGCTTAAAAACTGCGCAGCCCCAGAGCAGGTCAGCCTTCTCGAAAAGGCACCTCCCCCAATCTAACTTCCGCCCGCCTCTCCGCTTCTGCTTCCTGCCCCTACAGTGATCCTGACGTCACTCTGATAGCGGAAATAGGCGGGCATTTTCATTTCTAGAGGGATCATTTGAAAATAAATAATACAGTGGCTCCCGGGCCCCAGCCTGCTCCTCCAGTCCTGAACCCTGTCTGCCACGGTGCCACCGGACTGCCCTTACAAGCCCTGGGAGCGCGAGCAACCACTCTAAGAAGAGGGGCAAGTGCAAGGTGCAGCAGCTTCTATATCATGCTTCCTGTTTCATGACTCGGCTGTGGCGCTCCTTCCTCGCGCAAGAACCACACTCCACGCTGTTACTTGAAGCATAAAAGGCCATTTTATTAGGACAAAGTTGCAATCATTTTAGACTTTATTACATAGTACATAAATGCAATAAATATACTTTCCCCATCCCATACCGACTCATTCTCCATTCATCCTTCTCAAAACCATCTCACCTGTTTGACTCTTCCCCATTCACTCGGTGACCTCCTTCCTCTCCCCATTCTCACCTTCACTTGCCCTCCGAGCATCCTCTGTTGAATTTCCTTCATTGCCTCCCGCGCCCGCTATCAGTCACCCGTGTACCGTTCTCTCCCCCCCGAGGGGTGGATCCGCCCGTATGTGACTCACCACCCCTCCAAAGTACCGCAACGCCTCTGCCCTGCAACCTGCCCTAAACTGGCACGCTCAGACCCCAAAAACCACCCCAAGCCCTTTGCTTAAGACCTGTAGAGTGGGTGGGTGGACAAAATGTTCTGTTCCCCCCGGTGGTGCTCAGGTGTCAGGAAGAGGCTGGCTCTTCCTCTCCTGACACCTTATAGACTCTCCCAACTCCCGCCCCTTCCTATTGCCCCTCTAATCCCACCCTCACCTTGTCCTTCCGGTCGTTGTGCGAATACCCCAGGGGAAGACTGGTCTGCGACCTTCACTTCCCCTGGGGCCGCATCGCGCAAGAACCACACTCCACGCTGTTACTTGAAGCGTAAAAGGCCATTTTATTAGGACAAGGTTGCAATCATTTTAGACTTTATTACATAGTACATAAATGCAATAAATATACTTTCCCCATCCCATACCGACTCATTCTCCATTCATCCTTCTCAAAACCATCTCACCTGTTTGACTCTTCCCCATTCACTCGGTGACCTCCTTCCTCTCCCCATTCTCACCTTCACTTGCCCTCCGAGCATCCTTTGTTGAATTTCCTTCATTGCCTCCCGCGCCCCGCTATCAGTCACCCGTGTACCGTTCTCCCCCCCGAGGGGTGGATCCGCCCGTATGTGACTCACCACCCCTCCAAAGTACCGCCAACCAGGGAAACCCCCGTAGGGCGGTTCCCTGCCCCACCCCCCCCCCAGTTCCTGGGCACATTTCGCCTCCCGTCAGCCGACCCCCGCGGTACCCGGTGGACGACCAATCCACCACCGAAACCTGTGTCCCGTATAAAGTACTATTGTTGGGACAATTGTTGGTCGCGAAAGGTGCCAAACCTCCGCAGTACCTAATGCTGCCCCACGCTGTGGCACCCGGTGGCCGACCATCCACCACTTTAACTTGCGTCCCGTGCAAACAAGTAACATTGTCCGCGCCCGATCCTTGTCCGTGGAAAGGCACCCCCATCACGGTGAACGACCATCCACCACCTTTACTTGCATCTCGTGCAAACAAGTAACCTTTTCGGGCCAAACCTTGCCATGACAGGTGCCCCCATCGCGGTGAACGACCATCCACCACCTTTACATTGCATCCCGTGTACACAAGTAACCTTTTGGGGCAAACCGTGTCTGTGACCGATGCCCCCGTCGTGGTGAACGACCATCCACCACCTGTACCTGCTCCCCGCTAAACAGGTAACATGCTAGGGGCCAATCCTCATCCGTGAAATGAGCCCCCATCCCGGTGGACGACCATCCACCACCCAAAACCTGCGTACCGTGTAAATAAATAGCATTTCTGGGCCAGTCCTCGACCGTGAAGGTGCCCTCGTTTTAATCAGACCACCTGTTCCGCCGCAAAACAGGCTCGCCACCAGAGGGCCATTGCTTGTCAAACCAGTTTGATGGCCCCCGATCCCTGCTTCTGCAAGGCCCCAATTCATTCATGTGACCAAATTGCCCCACGTTCTTTTCCATTGCACCATATCCCCTTCCATGCATCATAGTGTAAAGCCATACCATACATATCCCAGAATACTGTTTTCCCCCACATGTATCCTCATATCGAGGCAACTCCTTGTTTCTTGTGACACGATGTCAGCCGTACTGGCAACAACACCCCCCATTTGGCTTCCACCGTTTTCCCCATCATTGCACAGCCCGTCTGTACACCAGCTAGTTCGCCTTCTTCTCTGTCCACTTCCCAGGAGAATGGCCACCCATCCAGGCGACTGCCCTGGATCCTGATCTACTCCCAATTCCTGTAGTAGAAAAGTAATGATTAGTCCTGCATGAAGTACGTCCCCTTTCCCTTAGCCCTTGTTCGGCCGTCGATCCAAAGCCATCCGAAACCCCCCAGTCCAGTAGCAACATCGTCACAGAAAACCTTTCCGTACACCAGTCACCCTCAACCTCCAGCCCCCCCAAGGGCCCTCCTGAGACCACCACTGCTATCGCCCCAATATATAGGAATCGTGCGTCATCGTAGGCAGCCCCCACCCAAATAGCCCGGCCTCCATATGAGGCCTATAACGACCTGCAGAACTGACATTCTACCCATCACCATTGGAAAACAAATGCCCCCAGCCATAGGCCTTCACTCTTGCCACCAAGCACCACTGCGTCATGCCCTTTCCCTGCTTCCCCCTGCTCCACCGACACACGCTCTACTTGCCCCCGAAACCTGCCACCAACCGACCATTAGACCCACCCCAATTTCCCGGCATCCGGGCACACCCCCTCACCACTGCGC
Organism: Calotriton arnoldi; assembly: GCA_963921515.1. Classification (NCBI taxonomy): domain Eukaryota; kingdom Metazoa; phylum Chordata; class Amphibia; order Caudata; family Salamandridae; genus Calotriton; species Calotriton arnoldi. Next base: position 34,883 of record CAWUFW010022400.1, on the reverse strand, counting down.
CTCACAGCACCCACGCCGCTCTTCTCAAAATTATGTGCCCCAAATTTGTACCACCAAACACGCCAGGCGCTAAATTGCCGGTCACCACAACCTCTGCTCCACATTGGCCATAGCATCCCATCTACAGGGTGTACACTAACGTACCCCAGCTCCACTAACCCTTGTAAATATATCATATTGATAGTGTCTGTCCGACGCTGCACTGTGTGCCGACTCCCCACACCATACATTCCACACCATCTCCGCACCTACCCTGTCTCGCACGCCCCATTGCCGCACCATTCAGCCTTGGACTCTGTCTAGCACCATCCATATCCCCACTGGTCCCTCGCCTAAAAAACGACCCCACCACTGTACAGCAAACCAGTCCCGGTCATGCCTAGGCGTCTGCAACTCCTCACCCCGGTATCCCCTCCCCGAGTACCACGCGTAGCACTCTTCGACCCATCATTCAATGCCGTAGACCGTCCCATCCATCCTGCCCGTGGCTCGAGTGTCCCACCACCCACGGTGTAACTGCAGCACGCAACCACAAACTCCCCGTCAAACCATCACCCGCTACTACCCACGAGACCAGCCTGGACCCAACCGTGGCGCACGGCTTCAAGCACCCCCCCCACCTGGTAGTGTACGAAAGCAGTGGCCCGTCCCTTCCCTGAAGCGCAAGTTACCCGTCAAACGCACCCTCTTGGCCTCCGTGGCAGCGACGCCCCCGAGGCCCCTACTGCTGTCGGACCAAAACCCCCGAGCATCCTACCCGTGTCCGACAAATTACCCCCACCTGTCCGTCCCCCTGCAAGTCCCCGCCTATATCGATGTCCCCATCTCACTGCAAAGACGCTTGCGCCCAGGTACCCCGAAACCCCACTGGGCTTCACCACCCCAGCTCCCACCATGCGGGGACGGCCTATCAGTCAAAAACCCGCCCGCACTATTGGGGAGCCTTGACGCAACCCTTGAGCTATATAACCAAGTGCCCGTCATCTGCATATTCGCCGCTTCCGCCAGCTGTCCATGTCCCCGACCCCCCCCGCGGGCCTCCACCGTAGTCAACCTAATTCAGCCCGCCTGCCTCTCTGGACCCATGTACATTCAATAGTCCACCCGACCCCCCGTCATAGAACCACCTACATCTTCGCCGGAGCCCCGGCCTTCTCTCCTGCAACATCGAGCGCCATGGACCCATGGCCTCCAGCGAACTGGGAAGGACTTTTTAGCCCTGTCATCCCCCCCGTACTCTCCTGCGAAACTTCATTGGTATATCCGGTCCGCTTTCCAAGACCAATGACCGATTGCGTGCCAACCGGCACCTCCGCCCCCGCGTCAGCGCTCCTCACACTCACCGATAGTGTTCAGTGACCCGGGTGTGCTCACGTCAGTCCCCCGGCACCACATTGTCCGTTTGGACCCGTGCCAACCCGTTGCCTGGCCCCTCGCAGTTCTCTTGCAGCCTGCCGCAGCAGCGCCTGCATCTCCGCCACATCCCCCCCCACAGTGCCCACACCGGCCTACCAGCCGAAGTCCTTTCATTCGCCCAGCTCACCCCTGTCCCAAGGCCGCAGCCATACACCTGTACTTGAATGTCCGTCCGGGACCTCCTCCTCCTGATCAGGCGATGCTGTTCCCCATTGCCGTCGTGCCTTCAGCTCTTGTCTGTGGCCGCACTTGACTCCTGCAACAACAACGAAACAGGCCGGTTACCTGAAACCCCCCCCATATCACCCCTAGCACCCCACTCAACCCCAACCCCTTTCGCACTGCCTCTTCCCATCCACGTCATCCCCGTCGCACACCGTCCCATTCCTCCTACTGCATCCCTCCACATCCATGCCAACAGCTCCCCTACTCGTCCCTCAACATCCATGCTATCTTTCGCAAACTGTACTCATAACTTCACAAAAACCATAACGTTGCGATGCTTGATGCGCGATCCCGCGATGGAGGGCAGGCTGCCGCGGACCCCCCTACTGCTTCCAGCCAGCGTCTTGAGGCCGTCGTGCACCCCGCCGTCATCACCCTTTACTGCCGGCCACAATTACCGGTCCTGGTTCCCCCCCCACCGGGCCGCTCCAGCCAGGTGGGCCCCTCGCACAACCGGGCCTCGTGCCGTGCAGGCAGTCCCTCACCCCTACTCAGCATACCCCCGAAAATGCCGCCTGCCACCCCCGTCCCTGGGCCCGCCCTCCACCTCCCTCTCATGCAGCAACCCTGGAAAAGGCCCTGCGCGCCCTCCCCGGCGCCGCCGCCCCCCACATGGCCCCCCAGCACACCGCCCCCGTGCACCTTGCGGGTGCGCCCGTAAACTTACGTTCCGCCTGATGGCCAAACAAAAGTGTGAGGTGTTTGGTTAAAGGACGTTGTACGCATAGACCTTAATTTAGCAGCACTAGAACTGAGAAAAATAAAATTGAATGAATACGGAGCAAACACCGGTGCAGAACAGAATACCACAAAACAAAGAATGATGCGCCCTGAGTGCGCTAAGAGCACGGGGTGACAAGTAAATGCGCGCATTACAAAGGCTCATAGGCTCCAGGCACCTTGTTTCCAGGCATCACATGCTGGCGCTGTATCTGGTTACGAAGCACTGGCTGCATCTCTTTACTTCTTGCTATTGTTTCAATTACATCCCCCAGGGCCTCCCCCCCCCATATGGGGGTTTGTGGCCGCAGGTAGGGAGGCCCCAAAAAGTACACAAAGTCTGTCTGAGGCCCCCAGCCCGGGGCGCCCCAATGGGTATCACGCTGACGTGTGGCGCACCGCGTCCCTCCCCCCCCCCACCGCCCGTCGTGACCAGCCAGCCCCCCCAGTACCGGGTAGACAACGCTGGAGCCCCCTCCATTTCCCCGCGTACAGCACCGAGTCGCGCACGCTTAAATCCCGCCCACCTCCCTAAAAACTCGAGTGCTGGCGGCATGCATCCCGGTGGCGGGCAGACGCTCGACCAGCCTCTGCCGCCTGCCCCCCCGCCTCCCTGTGGCTATTACCGGGGTGCCCCTGCCCCTACCTGAGGTCGCCTTGGCTCCCGGTGGTGGCTCTTTCTCACAGCCACCACCGCAGCAGCACCGTCGCCTACACGTGCACGCAGGCCATCCCGGATCATGCCTGCTTTACAGTCCCAGCCGAAGCAGCTCCCCCCGGCCCGCTCAGCCACGCACACGCTGCGTGGTGCAGACAGCCGCCGCTCAAATCCCCGCCGATCGACAAATCAGCCGCCTGCCCCAACCACCCGCCAACCGACTCCACAAAATGTTCTGTTCCCCCCGGTGGTGCTCAGGTGTCAGGAAGAGGCTGGCTCTTCCTCTCCTGACACCTTATAGACTCTCCCAACTCCCGCCCCTTCCTATTGCCCCTCTAATCCCACCCTCACCTTGTCCTTCCGGTCGTTGCGCGAATACCCCAGGGGAAGACTGGTCTGCGACCTTCACTTCCCCTGGGGGCCGCAATCGCACAGGGCTGAGGGCTCCTGTGATCCGAGGATGGTGGGTTTGAGGCTGAGCAGTTGGGTGCTTCTCTGGGTGGCTGAGGGGCTCCTGGGCTCTGTGTGTCTCCGTCACTGAGAGCAGCATTGCCCCGCCACGCAGCACTCCACATCGCTGGCTTCTGATGTTCCTGCTCCCGCTGCTCTTCCTGGCACTGGTGCGCCTCCAAGCTGAACATCCCGATGGTGCTGCTTCCCTACTCTGCGGCCTGTGGTACGAGAATCAGCTTCACGCTGGAGGCCATTGAGGCCTGCTACTAATGGTGAGTGCTGAGGTTTCTATCCATACACAGCTCTACCAATCACCGATCACAGCGCTCCTTCCTACCAGCGCACTGGAGACTACACTCAGCTCGGGTAATAGTGTACCTCAGTCACGTTTACAGCGACCCTCTTCTGCACCCTACCCCCTCTAACGCAGTGCTGGCCGCACACACGGTGGTCGCAGACTCATTTCACCGTTAAATTGCCACTGGCGACCAAACATTGCGCCTCCAATGCACCTCAATCTTTTCCCCCAAGCACTCTTTTCTAATCTGGAGACTACACACAGACCTGCGTGTGCCCCCCACTTCTTGTCTGCTCTGCCGCGTCATTTCAGTGTCTAAGCTTAGACCCACCAATGTACCTCCACCCTGCCCCAGAGGCTCTCGGTTTATTCCATTACTAGATTCAGGGGTAATTGTAATGTATTAAAAAAAAACACTTCAGTACCAGCAGACAACATGTGTCTTCCGTTAATGAGCAATTAGGCCCTAAATCACCCCGTGCATAATGTGCAATCCCAAACTTAATCACTTAAAGACCTCCACCAAAATTGAAAATGAATAAAATGACAAACTCGTGATTAGTGAAAACCTCATTTGCTCAATGCAAAATCATTGATTAATGCGCAAAGAACTCCATGCCGCCAACTGAATCAAAAACATTCACAGCATACCTGGAATTGTGCCCCATGCAAAACCATACAACTACACGCCCAAAAGCCCAATACAAAGACTCACGAAAACAAACTTTCCAAAGACTCACGAAAACAAACTTTCCACCATGTGCTCTATAACTCTCATAGCGTGCATAAATTCCACGTGCAGCGCTCTGCCTATTCGCCTTAACCGTGACTTCCTGGTGCTTTGTCCTGGATATTCCCGTCTTGAGTCCAAATGATAGCTCTGCCTATGCACCTCATTCCCGGCCATCTGCATTCCATTATGCAGCACCGTGGCAAGCCGCAGCTGTGTCCGAGTCCGCTCAGCCCTCAGGAGCAGAGTACAGTGAAATACAATTGCTTTCAGATGACAGTCCCGGGACAGGATGTGTGCTGGGGGTGGGGGTCGGAGGGAAACACCGACTACAATGTACATGGAGAGCAGCAATTTGCCGATCATTAACGCGTTAGTAAGCTACTCATTTGTCTGGGTGGGGGAGGGACGGGTCTGCTGTGAAACTTGGGACCGGGAAGTAATGGTTACTCTACTCTCGAGACAGTCTGCTTAATGTTCTGGTACGTTTCAGTGGGGCTGTTGGTCCACAGTTTTTAGCATGTTCTTATTTCCTGTTTGTTGCACTTCACCCGATGCCTCTTAGTGTAATATTATATAATACTACAGCAGCCCTTGCCGCTCTAATTAATGCATCTAAATGCCTCGGCATCACTACTTCCTCTAGTGCACACAGGTTTCTTTTTTTGACCCTCTCGTCGGTGCAATAGTCATGTTACTGTTTCCACCCTTTCCCTGAATTGTTACTAGCAGGTGTTTGTACCTCGTACTACATCTGACTTTTGGCAGTGCCAGTTGAGGATGTGGGTGGAGCTAATAAAGTGGGTGGGGCCAGTAGAGGAAATGGGTGGAGCCGGAGAAAAGTAGATGTGGCCTCCAACAAACATTTGAGCACCTGCACTTCATATTTTACAAATTAAGCACTGCTTTCAAGAGTGGATTTGTTCCCCTATGGAGGCATTTTGTTTGATTCTTTGGGTACTTCAGCCCCATTATTAGCTGCCAAGAAGAATTCTCTTTTAAAATCTATTGAGGGAGTCTGACGTTGCCACTAAGTCAGGGGATAAGCCTGTGAAAGCATGATAAACATCTATCAGGTCAAATGTGTGTCTGCTGTGGCTTACGGTTATACAATTTGGGGTATAGGGATCTTCAATCTGTCCAAGTTGTGGAAAATATTTTTACATGACATCTGCTGTGTCTTCTGAGCACTATTCCTTCATATATCACACATCAAGAGTTAGGTTTAACATACCTTTCTGATGTATTGGCTTTGCGATCATTGATCGATCGGGACCCTGAGGCTAAGCTTAAGAGGGCAAGAATTGAGGATTGTTTAAAACTGGAAAGGTCCATAAATAGGGCCATAAGCACCCAAGTTATAGATATGTAAAGAATTATTTTAGCGCTTTAGGGCACCAAGAGAAGTTCAGCAGCCCTGCTTCCTTAATCAACACAGATATAGAGTGGACAAGAAAGGCATTTTTTGCCTTTAGAGATACAGAAAGAGAATATTCTGCCCTGTCAAAGATTTTAGTTTTTGGGTTTCTTGTTAAAGAGAGCACCATCATCTGAATCTTACTTTAAGTTTTTAGCAAATAGTGATCATCTTTCTCTACTTACAAAGTACATTGTCTGTTAGCAGTACCTGAAGGGTGGAATTCTGTCAGGAACCTTGGTCCTGTGGCTGCGACTTTGTGTTTCCTCAGTATACCCTCAATTTTCTACTGTTTTGTATGTTTTATAGGAAACCCTGTTCACTTTTTATCAAATCCATCCTGAGAAACTTAGGTTTTAGGCAAGTCTGTCATGCTTTGGTAATTTTACAAATGTTAAATAATGGATTTACATGTTATTGTATTGTATGTTTTTGTTGAGGGTGGACAAAACACTTGTCAGATGAATAGAACACTGTTAAATTTAGCGTGATTTTAATAGGATGTGTCATGTAGGCCAGCTGTTGCATGATGAGCATAAACCCACACTAGACTTTTATCTTTTTGCATGAAGTTGTCTATGTGTTTTTTTATTTCTTATTATTTGCTGCTTTTGTCGATTTTTTTAAAATCCAAAATAAAGATGATGATAATGATGAAATCTGGAGCCACAAACTGTGAGATGTTTGACAGTTAAAAGCTTCCTGAGGGAGTAGATTCATTTTAAATATTATGAATTTCATGCTGTGGGATCCCACAACATGAAATGTCCTTATATCTCATGTGCTGAATTGATACCACAAGACAATTTAAAACCTGAATGTGTGATCCCATGGCTCACATTTTAGCATCGACAATTTATGAATGAGGAATGATATAGTTCCACCTGTTTACTGTGGCTGTTGGATGGCTTAGTTATATGATGCTGCCTGAGTTACGGCTGCATTTACATGCATGTGAACCTCAAAGGATTAAAGGGACTCACAACACAAAGTGGAAAAAGTCAGCAAAATATGAGATTTATTAATTATAAGTGGGTTAGACATTCAGCAAAAAGATTCCTAAGTAGAAAGGGGAATTGAGCATGGACTAGTTAGCTTTTGACATTTAAGCTGAAGATGAGCCCCTCAATAGCCTTACAACAATACTTTGAAGACAACACTAGACACCACATTGTTAGGCATCAGGAATGAAGTGAGGCTAAAGATGTACATGAATCTGCTGCCTTGGTAGATTAGGAAATCGGAGCTAAGCTGTTGCTTATACAGAATGTCTTTTTAAAGAGCTGGAATTATTAGGAGTACTTTACATCGCAGTGATTTACACCAAAAGGGGCACCCATACTAGTAATGTACCCAAGGGTGTCGCTTCAAGAGGGTGTTTGGGGTGTTACACCTCTCTAATAAATGTATTAGGTGGCTACAGGTGTTCTCAGTCGGGACAGTCAATTCTCTGTCGAACTTCACCAAGATTTTTAAATACACACCCAGATGGAAAACCTCTTTCTTCCTCTCAGTCTCTTTCATCCCCCATCTGTTCTGAATGTCTTTAAAAATGCTGGTTGTTTGAATAGTGACATTCCTAATGATCTGTGGTGGGGTGGGGGAGGCTAAGGATACCCTGTTCATGTTCTTGTGTTCTGGTTGTTTTACGTAGTTTTATTTTGCAAAACTCAATAAACTTTGTTATGAGAAAAAAATGTTGGTTGTATCCAAAATAGGCCCTAATTATGAGCCCAGGGGTCTGAGGACCGCCAGACTGATGGGGGCATGGCAGTGGTGGTCCAGCCACTGCTACACCGGTGGACCTACCGCCCTATTAGGACTTTGGCGGTCGGACAGCCATTGCACTGCCGGAGCCACCATAGAACCACCATTCTCTGTAGGTCCCGCAGTGGGGTTAGGGCCACAATATTCTTGGTGGTGCCTTGAAGCACCGCCAAGCATATTATGACTGTCCCCACCACCAGCACTGTCATGGAGGTCTTCCTCCATGAAAAGGCTGGTAATGAGGAAAAAAGGGGGCTCTATTTGTCCCCCTCTTGCCCCTGTTGTGCACCCCTTTATTTCTGCACCCCCAGTTCCTGCACAGGAAGAAATACACGAGATGGTGCATTTCTTCCTGTGTAGGAATGTGCACTGGCGGTCAAGTGGCGGTGCTCCTTCAGGCTCACATTTAGCCTTTTAAACAGCACCGCTGGGGGACCACCACACCACCTGCCCGCCAGACTACACAAAACGTGCAATCTGTCAGCCTGAGTAACAGAGCTACTACAAAATTTTGATGAACAGACCATGTCGAAATATATATGATAGATGATAACCTTAAGGAACACTTGAAAAGAGTGGATCACATAATCCTGGGATTTACTCACATGGGCTACAAATTAAAAAAATTGCCCACCTCAATGTCCTTTTTCCTGGATATGAGCTGTCAAGTGAAGGCAAAAGCCTTGCGACACACTTCCTAGAGAAATGAGCGCTGCTTCAACCACCAACAATGTTGAAAAGACTACGATCCATATTGGGATTCCTAAATTTTGACAGGACATACATTCCAGATTCTATGACTTGATTCGTCCAGACATTTCAAGCACACATTGGACACAGGAACACACAAATATCTTTAGTTCTGTACAAGGTGACATGATAGATTCCAAACATTTATACACACATATGAACACAACGAACGTGGTGATCCGCCTCATTGCGGGAACATCAGGATACACTTCAACGAAGGTGACAGTACCAATTGCAAATAAATCGCATTTATACACCAGTGCTGAAATGTGTTTTGCACCTACTGAATGACTCTTATGGTGAGAGAGCAAGACCTGGCTCAGGATAAACGCATCATAGTTGTGACCCCCGGTGCCGAACTTAGAGGTCGTCACCAAAGCAAGCATTCTGAATGCTAAGGCTTAATATCCACGATGGATACAGTGGACTAACTCACTTACAGCTACAGATTTGATTCTACATTACAGACACAAGCCTTTCTGCACAAGAATTTCCTCTGCCAAATGAAATAATGCATCTAGATTGCTATGATTACATCATATATACTGATGGGTCTGCCCAGCCTGCCGTAGGGACTAAGCACCAAATGTTAGCAGTGTGCGCAATCATAAAAGGGTTCATGCACGATTGAGAGTTCCATCTTGAGAAAACCTACACACAATCACTTGGTGACTGCACAGCACAGCTGGCAGAACCGAAGGCTCTAATTCTGGCATCAGAGAATACGGATCATGGATTCCCCACACTTATAGTATGTGATTCGTATTACTGTGTCCAGTACTATAATGAATGCCTATACTATTGGAACCAGAACAGATTCAGAGACTCAAAGGGTTGCAAAATAAAGCACAAGATGCTTTGGGAGAAGGTGGCAAAGCTGGAAGATTGCTTGCCACTGACTAATGTAATACACACATTGATTCATCAATGTGTCGGCATTCACGTTGCAGGGAGTTCCATGGCTGATGAAGCTGCAAAAGCAACAGTTTGCACTGTTTCTGTTGCTGCAATCACTCTTTCTAGCACAAGGATAGACAGAGACATCATGGTGGCAGTCAATGCTAAATGCTACAGCACCTACCTGCCTAAAGGTTTTCCACTCAAATACTTCTACAAGCTAAATGCACAAAACATATCATATGCTAACATTTCTGGAGTGGGGGATAGAGTAATATCAAACACAGATCGCAGACTGGGGTGGATCGTAGCTGCACATGAGTGTCCGGCTTCTGCACATGCAAGGTGGCTGCTACGATTTTCTTATTACAGCAGCGCTATTGGTGGCCTGGGCTTTACGAACAGACCAAGGACTGTGTCCTTAAATGCGACATCTGCCAGCAGATGAAGGGTTCCACTGTAGCGCATCTACCACAGACACCTCTACTTATTTTTAAAAAAGCCATTGACTTGTGTCTACTTGGACCACTACTGCCCTCTACAACCAGATGTGGCTTACAAGTACATCTTGGTGGCAGTGGAAATCTGCTCTCAATTCCTTTGGGTATGTCCACAGCAGTTGGGTGACACCCAAACTGTTATGAAGAGTCTTTCTCAGGACATACGCAATTTGCACATTACACTCCAACCAGTGTCCCATGTTTAGCTCTCAGGCTTACAAAGAGACCATGGGAAGTGTGGGTATGACCTTGCATTACTCCTCATCTTATCATTCTGAGAGAAATTCGGTAATGGAGAGGATAAACCATGACTTAAAGCAGTCTTTAACAGCAATTGTTATAGGTTCAGGTCGCAGTTGGGTCCATCACCTACATGGGGTCCAGAGTGCACTCAACAACTTGCTGAGAAAATGCCTAGGTGGTCGGACTCCTATGACATCCTGTTTGGGATAAAGATGTGGGTCCCAGGCCTCCATAATCCCAGCACGGTGGCAGCAGAAGCACCATTTGACATCAATGAATGTTTGGCTGTTTTACAGGAACTGAACGAATTCTGGGATGAACAAAGCAATGTCCAAGTAAAGCGCACTGCCACTGGAGAAGTTAATGTAGTTCCAGCAAGGCCTGACTTGATCCCGAAGGTTGGGGATATGGTCAGGGTGAAGATTGTTGACAGAAAAGAGTTTGGGCCATCCTACAGAGTGCCTGTACCTGTCTTGGCTGTTGAAGGTACCAGAACAGTACTTCTTCTGCCCCTTGCCAGTCACAAACACAAAAGATTTGTCTCCATTGATCTGATCAAACCACATTATGTGGCCAATTCTCACCAATAAGCCACGTGGGCTCCTGGGTAGCTCCCTGCCTCCTCTAGCTACTTTATAGGAAGTTCAGATGGAAACTTTAATAACTAAAGAAGCATCCTTTCTCCAATGAGAGACAAAAAACAATAACAATGAAGTATCTCTTCTATCTGTTACAACAACAACTACTGTACAGTCAATTAGTACAGAAACTCAGATTTCAATTCGGAATCAAGACAAGAATAAAGTCTACGTCAATTTACCACAGATCAAGTCATCTCCCAGTTCTAAAACACCTACACACTGCCAAAGATTGATTGCACTGCCTCTGGCTACTTCATCGACTTCGGATCCGCCACCCCAACCGCCACCTCTTCCTTTCAGGCTGAAAGTGCATGTTTTCTATCTTTGGCTGAAAGAACACATTTTGCTTCTCCTTGGTTATACCTTTTAATTGGGTTACTTTTCCTGGTCCTTTGGATTGGTTTGGTGACAGTCTTTTTTCTGCTTCTAAATGGACATTATCTTTCAGAATGCTCTGCAGTACAATTGGTAAACTTGGTACTCAAACCAAATGCATCATCACACCGTGAACGGAGAGACCTTTCCGTGGTGAACATTTCAGCTGTTCCAGTTCCCAAGGGTTTGCTTAGGATAGGGTATCAAATGATGTGTATGGTCCCACTGAACTATTACAAATTCCACATTTGTTCAAAATTTCTTTGTATGATGTCATTACCCCAGTACTGTTTCTGATGATTGAGACATTGATACAGTGCATGAACGGCTAGAAGATCTAGGTCATTCAACTGTTTTTTTCTTCTGATGAATTGTATGATGGTACATCTAATTATGATGACATGTTCTGTTTTTAACTTTATGGCCATCATTTCCTGCATAAAGCAAGTGTTCCACATGCTATTTACAATTACACTCAACAGGAACATAGCCCTACACCATCACAGATGAGTTCAAAAACATTTGCACAGAAGATTGGTTATTTCTCTGGTTATGATACATCAGACCCAGCCTCATATTTTTATAGGCTTGCACCATCACCTGTCAAGACAAATATGCTAACTGACACCAAGCTGATATATTCTGCCTCTTTTCTTTCACAGCCCTCTGTCCAAGGTTTCAACTTTTAGAGGGACACCACAGATGTAAATTGTGCTTGGGGGACAAGAGACTGGCAAGTTCAGGAAATTGAGGCTTTGTTTAAAGCATGTCTGATACAACAGCAAATGATTTTCCTGAATAAAACTGTACAACAAACAACATGTTTAGTAATAGCCAAGATGAACGATTTGAACACACCACAAATTCCCACATTTCCAAGTTTTGAAAACTGGCAACAATTTACACACTACAGTGAGGATACATTAGATACCATGCTGTGTAATGGCACATACAATTCATCTGACCCCAATTGGAAGTGATGGTTAGTTTGTCCACTGGACACTAACAGATTTCAGGCGTGATTCCTGGGTAACTCCGGGGGTTTCAAGAGTAAAAGGTCTGACATGTGTTATATGCAGCCTGAACACTCGGGGGGTGACAACCTAGAGTGTTGGGTAGTTGTGCCTTGATTGGCTGAAAACCTTGACACTGTCTTAGGTGAAACAACACTTGCCCTTTTATCTGATGGCCTGGAACTCAGGGACTCTGTATTGGGTCCCCAGAAACCACATCTAAAGCGATTCTTGTATGCCAGCTACAACAAATTATGAAAGGTTTCTCAGCAGAATGCTGCAGAACGTTTGCACGAGATTGACAGGGTTAATTTAGAGAAGGCTTTGGCAGTAGTTGACAATGGTATGAACATCATATCCTCTAGAATATACTCTTTGGGCAACATAGTGTCATCTGCAATAGACGTTATACAACAAGATGTGCCCGCACTACAACATGGGCAGTCACAACTTAGGTCTATTATGCTATTGAGCTGGGCACTTCAAACACTACATTCTGGCCACGTGCCATGTGGACATATTAATGCCACTAGTCTGTTTTCTTCATATCACCTGATGGAACTGCAGATACTCATGGCACGTAAAGATGTAAAATAGACCATGTTACACATCAAAATGCTAGCGAAGTTACCTTTCACCGTTGCGGAAATACTGTCTGCGGACTGGATAACCCATGGGTATATTCCTTTGCCAATTTCAACATTCCATTTCCAATATTGTCTACAACACCACCAAGTTGGCAGATATGAAACATTAGGAAAAGTATTTGTGCACGAGTATTGGGTGGAAACTACTCAACAATTTATGAGATTCCTCGTCGGGTGATTCGAGAAATAGATCGGCTCTCAATGGAAATACTCTGGGCAGGTAAAAGATGCAGAGTAGGATTGTCCACACTTAAACTGTAATGGGATAAGGGCGGGATGGAGGTACATGACATGGAACTATAGTACTTGGCAGCCCAAATGCAGCATGCAGTCCACTGGCTAGATGAGGGTGGTAACTGGAAGAAAACTTTACTTACTGGCACATATGGAGAGCACAATCTAGGGGCTGGCTGATGAAAGGGAAAAGAGGGCCTGAGACTTTACCGCATGTAATATGGAGGTCGCTAAATTGCACTGGACATCTGGATAGTGTGGCCCTTTGCACAGATTGCCCAAAACATAGCCATTGACCTCTGGCGGAAGGGGCAATTTGCTATACTGTCTGACCTCTGCAGCAAGGCTTATCACCATGCAGGACGCATTTAAGGCTTATGGGCTTGGACCAGGTCAATTTCTTCAGTACACCAAAATTACTGCCACAGCACAGGACATTTGTCCCTCATTCCCAAAAGCCCTTGAACTCACACACACACATTGGTCACTATGCTCCCTATGAGGGAAGGCCGAAATTAATTACACATCTATACAGGGCTCTTGGGTGGACAAGCCAGTGGTGCCCATAAAGGTTGAAGGTTCGTGCCTAAAGTTTTGCAAGGACCCTATTACAACTAAAGAGTGGACAAAAATGCATTATGGGGTGCGGGGGTTGTCATTTATTGTACACTTTAAGCTTATACAATACAACATAATACAAGTTGCTTAACTTTCCCTTAAATGGCTACATAATGTATACCCGGCAAGGGACCCAGGGTGTGTGCGATATAGGGGTGCAATGGATGATTTTTTCCATTGTGTATCGGGCTGTCTCAACATTACAAAATTCTGGGTAGAGGTATTGGAACAGCTAAACTAAGTCACAGGTTAGGCTGTCTCACTTATAATCAAACAATGCCTACTAGGCCTTATCCCCGATGTGAAAAAGAAAAAGTTATGCAGAAAAGTCTGACTATTTGGTCTCGTCCTAGCTAGACTTATTACCATCAGATGTCTGAGTCTGTTGCCCCAATATATATCAGACTGTCAATGAGATATGTTAGAATTGGGAAAAGCGGATAAGGTGCATATGAGAAAAGTGAGACGAGATGAGAAAGTGGCGGAAGATCTGATATCTTGGGGAGGACTGATACAAGCCCTGACAGACCCTCCAGGTGCAAGGCCCCCACGAGGGACCTTAGGGAAAAGTATATGATCGATGTTGTACTTTACGAAATGCCAATCAAATGATTGACTGCCTATGCCTATTAACTGACTTTACTTGGACTCTAATTTGGAAAATATCTCTTAACATTCCTAAAATTGGTAGCATTTCTGAACTATCAAATTACAATCAATAAGCACCATTAACAACATGGAAAAAACAAGTAGAACAATTACTTCAAACATGGTGACTATGAGCACATACATTTGAAGCTTTATAAAAAATACAGCTCTGTTGCACTACAATAGAAGATGTCATAATCACTGTTTTATTCACAAGAATGTCCATGATATTTTGAAATGGAATTATCTTGATGTTCCAAAACAAAACAGAAGAAGATGAATACTTTAAAAACATAACATATATTGTTCAATATATATTTGTAGAAATGAGTTGATGGACAAGAATGAATGATTCACAATAAATGTGATTAGGGTGCAGTGGGGAATGTTTAAATACCACTGGCTATACTCATATTCAGAAAGATGTGCAAGTGTTCCTAATAAATCTAATCTTGCCTGGATCAATTTAATTCTACAGTAAAAAGTGTGTCTGAACTTAAACGAGAATGGTGATTTACATGTATTTTGCTAAGACATAAAGTAATATTTCTTTTGTTTCAAAAAGGGTGAGTTTAATTGTTTAATTGTCGAATTTTCATGATAGTTATTTATATATATTTAATGTGAGAAGTTGGCCTGGTATAGGCTGTCCACTAATTAAAGTGGGCACCTTGCACCAGTCCAAACAACCCTTACGGTGATTTAAGAGGTTAAAGATAGCCTTAGAATGCTATCCAAGTGGTAGCTGTGGAGAGCAGCCTTCAGGCTTAGTCTTGAAGGAATGTTAAGCAGCTTGTTTAACCAGAATGCAACCTTATAGTATTGGTTAAATGAAAGGAGAACCACACAGTAGTTATAAAAATATGTATTTATTAATATAACACTCTCTAGTATGACACAGTATCTTCTACACGAAGATACTCACAAAGCACACAATACTGTAGCACAGAAACAATAGTAAATAGCACTAACACACAGTGGGCTCCAGGGGGAGACCAAACCATATACTAAAATAGTGGTGTAAGAACCATGACTCGAGTCAAGACAGTGTCTAGAGGATGTAGAATCGCTGGGAGTCTAAGGAACTACCCAAGGTGAGTAAGTAGGGACCCCATGGAGGACGGGTGCAGTGTGGGAACACGACTGCGTGCTCCGTACAATTCTATAGGGAAGTCGCGGTTGAAGTTTTAAAGTTTAAGGACCCTTCCTAGTGGACTTCGAAAAAACCCTATGGAAGTTAGGAGGTTGGAGAGCCACTCCACCCATGGATACCATAGTACCAGAGTTTCCTATCCCAGGGAAGCGGGGTGCATAGGTCTAAAGTGGCATTGGAAACCGCTGTTGAACCCAATGGAGGACTTCGAAGAAGAGCGGCTGCTGGAAGAAAGAAAAGTGTCTGTTGGAATCCAAAGGTAGATTCTTGTTTAAGAGTACCTTAAAGCAGAGGGGACAGAGTCTGGGTCACTCAGGAGTGACCAGGGGCTCGGTAGATGAATGCCCCCCGATGTCGGGTGCTTCAGGTGCAGGGGGTTCTTGAATCTGCAGCCACAGGAACCAGGAGATGTAGAGGAAATCCAGGAGCCGGACACGAGCTGTCCCACGAAGGATATCGAGGGCTGAGGGGTCGGTGTCCAGTGGGAGCACCAACAAGCCTTGGCAACAGCAACCCACGCTGAAGAAACTGGCTCCCTTATGAGGCAAGGATTCAGATGAAAATTGCTTGCATGACCCACAAAGCCCTGCACTTCCACACACTGAAGTACCTAGCTGACAAACTGGAACTGTCCGGCGGTGGCAGATCATGCAGAAGCACCAGCACCTTACAGTTGAAACCTCAAAAATATCGGAAAAAGAAAACCTATAACCGAGCCTTCTCCAGATTGGCACCTAGAATCTGGAACTCCCTGCCCCCTGCAATCAGACTGATCCCTTCAATCACTTCATTAAAAAAAGAAGTCAAACTGCTTTTAATGGACAAATCTCTGATCTAAACCCACTGACTCTCTCTCTGGATACTGATATGACGCAGTTCTCCAACCAGGGCTTGCACATGCCATCTGAGTCCTGGTTTATAACTCACTGTCTCACTCTTGATTTGCAACGGCCAATATCAGCATTTATGTTTCTTGGTTATCTCTTTTCTACTTATTGAACTATTTATAAAGCGCTCTGATACCCTTCTAGGGTCAAGTTCGTGCTATATAAAACTTTATAAATAAAAAAAAAATAAGTTCAAACAAGGTTACGGTTCGGACCAGCAAGGTCCAGGAGACTCACCAAAGCTAGGGGAGTCAGATCAGGCCTGGAGCAACCAGGGGAGCCCACATAAAGCAAAGTTGACCCTCTATTAGACCCACGGGCCAGAAGCACAGGAGTCGCGAGAGGACCTCGAGCAATTTCACCAAACAGCAGCCCACAGAGCACTCGGTGCAAGGAGGCCAGAGTTCTTGGTAGGAAATGGTGCCAGAGGGTGGGGCTACTTTGAGCCCAATGCACTTGCTCGGGAAACGCCAACAAGCATATGCACTTGCAAATGAACACGGTGCACAGGGGTACAGGTATTGCAGCCCCCACGAGGGATTCTGACCTCAAACTTGGTGAGAGGGCAGCTCAGACCCCAAGGGACATAGAAACCCAACTCCTGTATTGCTGGAGTCTTCAGAGTCCATAGGAGCTCAAGAGCAGCAGAACGGTCAGTCGTGATGTGTTGCCTGCAAATGCAGGGTAGTAACTCCTTCACTCCAAGGGAGATATCTCCAGTTGTCCTTGATGCTTCACAGGTCTTACACATAGCCTATATGGTGCATGGGCACAGGCGATGCTTCACACTGAGAGGGAGAAGAAGTTGGGCCCTAAATAAAGTCCAGCGATGTCCAGAGCGTTCAGACAGTCGAAGTTCAGTGGTTTCTGGTTCAGAATCTTGTCCACGTCGAATCTAGGGTCCTACAGCCAGGTAAGCCCTTTTGTACCAACGGGAGAGGGTTGGACAGATTCAGGGGACCCTCCCAGGGGAGGGTCCGGACAGTGGAGAGGTTACTCCCATGTCCTTTGTCCAGTTTTGTACCAGAGCAGGAGCCAACGGCTCCCAGGACTGGTTTCAACTGGACTATGCACAGGGACACCAAATGTGCCCCTCATGCAGACTTTCGGTCACTGGCAAGTGCACCCACCCAGCCCTAATACACTAAATCCTGTCTGGGAGGTAGTCACACCTCCCTGTGACAGAATGCCTATAGTTCTACCTTCCTGTGCTCGAGCTTTGCTCAGCAGCAGGAGGGCAGAAATGTGTCTCTGGTCAGCAGCAACCATTTTGTGCTGCCCGGGACTAGAAGGCTGGTACCGGGATCATCAGGGACCCAACGAAGCTCGCTTCTGAGAGGTGGAATCATACCTCCCACACCGGTTACCGGTGTGGAGGTATGACTCCACAATGTTTGACACCAAACACAATAGGGTTATTTTCAGCCGTTTTAGAGTTGGTCATCACGCAGTCGCATAATGCCACTCTATATGTCGTAAATGGCTGCTTCACTAACAACCCAGGAGAATGGACTCCGTAGGCTGCAGGGGTGTCCTACTCATGTAGTGGCACCCTCTCACTTAGAACCAAGCACCCTGCCTTCAGGATTGTTAAGGCCTGCTATAGGGGTGACTTATAGGTTTTGCGTGTAGTGACCCTTAGATATAGTAAACCTATTTCTTAAGTAAGTGGTGCATGCACCAACTTACACAGGCTGTAACCACAGACCTGTAGTTCCATTTTGCATGGCCTCTCATGGGTGGCATAATACATGTGTAGTAATCACGTAGAGGCAGGTAAGTGTGAGAGCAACTTATTTTATTTATTAACTGTCCATCTCCACAGCTTCCAGGGACAACTGACAAGTGCCCCTCGGAGTTCAAACCATCACATTCTATTTCCATGACAGTGACATAGTCAGTTCTGAATAGCTAATTAATATGTACAATAGAAAGACTACTACAACATCTCCTTTCTTTCCATAAAACAAGAACAATAGGAAAAGGAGGAGAAGACAAAACAGATGAGTAGAGCAGGACAAGAGAAGCAAGGTAGAATGAGAGGGAAAGGCAAAGAGAAATAAAAGATTAAAGATCTAGACGTTTAAGAGGGAGAATTTTCCTTCCACTCTTGCGAGGAGTAACATATTCCAAAGACAGCTTGGGCGATTGAGAGATTTGCAGCGGACCTTGTTGAACCTGATCTGGATCACTCCCAGACTCTAAGCCCAGCTGCAACATGACTCTCCAGGGAACTTTGTAGATTCTAGACAAATTCCACCAACTCCTCCCATTGACCCTCACAGCAAAGCGTGAAGTGGCATCCACCTTTACAGGAGGACCATATTTTGACAGACCTTTTGCCACATTAATAGGAGATTTAATTCTTACCCAATCTCCTACATGAATGCTGGACTTAAATCCACCCTCATCATGTTCAACAGGACGGACTTGATTCTCAATCACAGTTTGAGCATTTGCAGACAAAAAACGAGTACCCCACTTTTTCATCCACGCAGGGCACATATGGAAAGAGGCTTCTCTTCCACGAAGCAAAACAAAGGGGCTAGAACCTGTGATGGGACTGGGAGTGGTACGATGAGCCCACAACATACTTTGCACAGCTTCCTTGATGTCAAATTTAGAAGAAACAGCCCACTGAATACACTCCACTAAAATCCGGTTTGTGCGCTCAATAAAACCATTGGCCTGTGGGTGATATAGAGCAACACGACGATGTGAAATCCCAGATTGACTCAAAAACACAGACATCTCTTTGGAGGTAAACCGCACCCCATTATCAGATACAATCTCCTTTCGGAAACCCTCTCTGGCAAAAAGACACTGCAAAAATGTAATAACTTCTTGCGAATTAGGGTCAGGAATGAATTGAACCTCCCACCACTTGCTGAAATAGTCGGCAACGACCAAAGCAAATTTGTATTTGCCAGGCAAAACATTGAAAGGACCAACAAAATCTATGGCTAACTTCAACCAGGGAGCATTGGGTACATCAACCTCTTGTAAAGGGGGAACAGCGACTTTGATGACTTTGTCACTAGTACAGCAAGTCACACATCCCTCCACAGCATCATTGACTATGCGATCCATGGAAGGCCACCAGTAAACAGATCGAATCCTTCTTTTGGTGCTAGACTGTCCTAGATGACCCGCATGGCCAAAATCGACGATGCGAGACCTCAAAGACTCTGGGGGAATAAATGTATCCCCCCGCATGACCATCTCACCACCCTCCAAAGAAAGTTCATCAGCAACTTTGGCGAAAGGGTGGAGCTCACTATCTAAGTGCTTTTCTTTGGGCCAACCTGACACTATGAAACTTTTAACTTTTTTGAGTACAGCATCAGATTCCATGGCACAAAACCACTCACGTTCAGTGAAACATCCCTGACTGCACACATCCACTGCAGCAATAAAACATTCTTCATAAGCATAGTCATCACACAAGTCATGTTTTCCCAAAGGTAACGGTGATCTTGAAAGAAAGTCTGCCCTTGTATTTTTCCCGCCAGGGATATGCGCAACTTCAAAATCATATTGTAGCAGTTTAGAACTTAACCTAGCAATTCTCAGAGTATGATCTTTAACAATGTTGACATTGAGAATAGGGATAAGTGTTTTATGATCAGTTAATAATTTGAAAGTCTTTCCCCAAAGAAAACTTTTAAATCTTTCGACAGCCCAACAGCATGCCAGCAACTCTTGCTCAATTACAGAGTAAATTTTTTCACAAAGATGCAATGCACGTGAGGCAAACCCAACAGTGTGTTCTTTACTTTGCTTGATCTGAGAGATCATACCGCCCAAACCATCCAAACTGGCATCCACAGACACAGTACACTGGTAATGAGGATCAAAGGGTGTAAGTATTTTACAGGATCCTAGTTCTTTCTTAATGTTAGTAAACTCATCTTGACAATGCTTGTCCCATATGAAAGTGACTTTTCTTTTTAATAAGTTTCACATATGTGCAGTTTTTGCTGCAAAATTAGAAATAAACTTTGTGTAAAACTCAAACACACCCAAAAATGAGGAAACCTGCTCTTTTGAATTAGGACACGGAGCATTCACAATTGCCTTGATAAGACCTTCTCTGGGTACAATACCGTCACCAGAAATTTGATGACCCAGATAATCGATTGTTTCCACCCCAAAAACACATTTGAGTTTATTGGCAACAATACCTCTTTCTCGTAATCTCTCCAGAACAATAGCACGATTTCTGTCATGGGATTCCCTGCATTTTCCTGCAACCAATATGTCATCTTGGAAAACAACGGTGTCAGAGACATCCTCCAAAACTTTCTCCATGACACGTTGAAATACCGAGGCTGCCGAGGCTAGCCCAAAAGGCATCCTTCTAAACTGAAAAGTTCCCACAGGAGAGACAAAAGCAGTAAGATTCTTACACTCTGGATCCAATTCCACCTGGTGGTAGGCAGAGGCAAGATCGATTTTTGAAAACAACTTTGCACCCTCAAATTTTGATAAAATATTATCAATGCGAGGAAGGGGATGGGAATCTACCAAGATTTCTTTGTTTAGGCTGCGTAAGTCAATGCACACCCTAGGACTGCCATTCTTCTTACGAGCGACAACCAACGGAGACAACCAAAGAGAGGACTCAATGGGTTCAATGACACCCAATTCGCACATCCTTTTAAGCTCACTTGACAAATCATCCCTAATGCTAAAAGGTACATTATGCAGCTTGTGTTTGACAGGTATAGCTTGCTCCTTAACTTTGATAAAATGTTTAAAACCTTTGACACATCCCAAGTTATCAGCAAACACACTGGGAAATGTATTGTGCCAAACACTCAAGCTTTCACCACGAGGAATGTCATTGACAACCGAGACTTGTTCACTGGTACCAGGTCTTAGGGTCATGCCAAACAAACCTTGATGGTACCACCCAAGTATGTTAAGCCCTTTCTTTGCCACATAAACCTTTCCATTGATGTGTCTGTCCTTGAAAACAAGACTAGTTTAAAAAAAACCTTCAACTCAATTCTCCTACCCTCATAAGAGACAGGACTTCTGTCTGGAGGATTGAGGGATTTTTCTTCCCAGACACTCTCAAACAATTCTTCTGTAAGCATAGTCATACGTGCACCAGAATCCATCAATAATTGTAAGGGTTTTCCATCAACCAAAACTTCGACCACTGGATCCACACAATTTTCAGAATCATCCTTGACAACCACCACAAAGTCAGTTAAAGAACTCACAATCTCACTCACAGGATCATCATTATTCTCTTCAGAGTAAACCACATTGATCTTACTTTTGGAAGAACACACTTTTGCAAAGTGTCCTTGTCTACCACACTTCTGACAAGAAGCAATTTTGGCAGGACAAACCCGTGAATTAGGAAAATGAGAGGGAAATCCACATTTAGTACAAATATTTCTAGCAAACCCTACTTTTCTCTCAGACCTAAAAGAAGTATACCTACCCCCCTTCTGTTCAATGTGAGATTTGTCTTTTTCTGCTTGAAGTTTGTCCCTTTGATCTTTATGCTCTGTGACGACATTCACCATACTTTTCTCAGGTTTAAGCTTGTTCGATGCTTTTTGGGTCAATTCTATACTCTTAACAATAGTAATTGTTTCCTGTAGAGAAGGGTTTTTCAAAGTTAACAATATTTCTTGAACCTTCTTGTCTTTACAATGAACCACAATCTGATCACGAATTAGTTGAGACGAAAAGTGTTCAAATTCACACTCAGAAGCAAGAATGCGCAAATCCGCCACATAAGATACAATACTCTCATCCATGTCTTGTACTCTTGTAAAGAACTTTTGTCTGGCTACCACCAGACTACTTTCTACGTCAAATTGCTTTTCCAACATTTTTACTGCCTGATCAAATACATTCAACTCCTCCTCACCTTCAACAACGTCAAGAGGAGGTAAGTGTTCTAGGACAGCTTGTCCCCCAAACCCTAGATTGTGCTCTAAAATTAATTTTTTTCTTTCCGCACTAAACCTGGTACCCCCCATGGCCCCTAAATACTTCTCAAAAGCCCTGTACCATATCTTCCACCTGATTGGCAGATCACCTGGAAGCTGTAAAAAAGGAGGCGGGTGTTGTACATTTTGCATATTGACACAGTCTTAATAACCAAATAACACAAACAATGTTAAGTAGTTAACCTAATCCTATGGAGAAAAATAGTTAGATACACTACTACAGGCTGTAACAATACAATATTAGTGTTAACTATATTGTGATTACATCCAGATGGGTAAGTCTTGAAATGGAATAAAAACTATTAAATGACACTGCTGAACTAAACTTTCTTCTGCCCTTTTTTTTTTTTAACAAAAAAAAATAAAGTAGGCAAAAGAAAGCGTTATAACTTGAGATATGCTTCACAATGAAACTGCGCAGCGTTCTAAATCATTGTGAGAAAATAGTATTCCAGAGATATGCTTCCCATGCGTGACACTCACTGCGGAGATAGTTGTCCGTGTAAGAATTAATTTCACCAATGACAGTAGACATTCAAACGTGTGTTAAGCAAAGTTAAAAAACAAATGATGGAATACAGAACGACGTTGAAATGCTGGTACTCCTCAGATGCAGAATTAAAAAAAAAAAAAACTTCTCACCTCGATGTCGCACACTGCAAGTGATATACACTTGAAGAATAAATGTACTTCCCACAGAACACAGAGTACAGAGGACTTCTCACCTCCGTGTCATACGCTCCACAGTGATCCTGCATTCTAACAGATCAGCCATGCGTAACCTCGACGCTCCCTGACGCTGCCGTGACCCTTGTGGAGATTTGAAGAACTTCCGATTCTTCATAGTGATGCGCGTACGAGCGCATCAACAATGCGTAGACTTTACGCTCCGTGACGTTGCCGTGACCTGAGGAGAAGAGTGCTTAGAGATGACGACGCGTTCTACAGAATCACCAATACCATGGTAAGATTCTGTTGCGTCATCATTCGGCACACAACAGGCTGGCAAGCAGATCTCCAGCTGAACAAAACGACCGTTGCAAACCACGGTGGGCAAGACGCTGCACAACAGTTATAACAAGCAGTCAACTTACGATTTGCGTCAGCTTCACACCAGGGCACTGCACAAACTCTCTCACAAACTCTGCCAGGAAATGGATATGAATACTCCTAGGACTCTGCCACGAACAGGAGTAGTATGATCACAAAAATGCAAAACTGGCAGAATACTTGATTGTAGAGACGTAGATTTCTCCAGGTGAATGAAACACATAAATCACCTCCAGATCGTCGAACATCAAAGCAGATGGAGAATGCTCTTTACAAACCAGCAGCAGAGAAGTGGAAAACAGTCCAATCCAGGAAATGTGAAAATAGAAAACTGGAACACAGCATAGGCAGCACACGTGGGTGGAGAGAGGGACAGTCGAACTCGTCGCCAAATTTGTAGTAATCACACAGAGACAGGTAAGTGTGGGAGCAACTTATTTATTGACTGTCCATCTCCACAGCTTCCATGGACAACTGACAAGTGCCCCTCGGAGTTCAAACCATCACATTCTATTTCCATGACAGTGACATAGTCAGTTCTGAATAGCTAATTAATATGTACAATAGAAAGACTACTACAACATGCTTCAGCCCATGGAGGCCTCTGGGGTACCTATGCCCTGGGTACATGGGTACCATATACTAGGGACTGACAAGGGTACCCCAGTATCCAATCTGGAGTGTACCTAATTACATGACATAACAGTTTGGGGAGAAAGCAGATAGACTGGGGTCCTGATTAGCAGGATCTCAGTCAGACTAGTCAAAAACAGTATCACATGTAGCAAAAAGTGGGGGTAACCACAAGAAGCAAATCCTACTTTCCTACATATAATCTTTCACATCACTTTCTTATCTCTCTTTCAGTCATCATCAGTAAGTCTAATTTTTTATTCAGTATCTGGAATTGTACATGTTGCATTATTGAGTGAATCCTAATATGTTTCTAAATGAGAATGGTATTTAGATACATTTTTAATATGTACATGAAAATTTCTGTGTTTTGTAAATGGCAATTTAATTGTTGAATTTTCATGATTCTATATATATATGTAATTGTTCACATTATTTTCTTATTGCTCTTCTAGACAACAAAAGTAAGTCTTACTTTTTTTTACCTAGTCTTTGAAATTGGACATTTTACACTATTGAGTGAATGCTAGTATTTTTGTTGTACTTCATTTTCTCTATGTGGTCTCTAAATTGTGATAGGTGGTTTGCGTCAACTGTTGATAACTGTCAGGCATCATGTTGTTTGCTCTTTTAGGTTTTAAACTAGAAACTAAAAAGCCAATTTGTTTTCCAGAATATAGGTAAAAAAACATGGCTGACTTCAAGAAAGTGGATTATTATTTGGGGTGGGCAGACAAGCATCTGAAGGAATATTACCCTTAACTTGTCAGGGTAAAAGCCAAAGTCGGTAAATAAACCAAATCAGGTGGGATCAGTCCAGCCCTCCAGACATTTCAAACAGCCGGTCCAGCCCCTACTATTCTGCCCAAGGTCCAGAAAGTATTCCCATGAGGTGTGGGTGAGGTTCCACTTTTGAAGGATTCACTTGCCAGTAGATGGAGTGAATCTTTGACACTCACTAACCAATAAGGAAAACGTTCACATGGGCAAACCTTCCCACTTTCATAGTATATCTTGTTTGTCTTATTGCCAGCTATTGCAAAGTACACTCTCCTAAGGAAAATCCAAAATGGCACAGCTTTTCTGCCCTTAGAGTTGGCTTGTGTGTCAGCCAGGAACATATTTAAGGAAATGATCATTCCCTCCTCTTTAGCTATACCAACTTGTTTCTGGGAACAGCTCACTCTCCCACTGGCCTAGTTCCAAGCTGGCTACAGAATTCCGGGAAAAGAAAACGCTTTCTTTTCTCAGATCTCCCTTTCAACTTAACTATGAATAGTTAGGCCTCACCCTGATCCCGTAAATGTTCATGAACTTCTTGAACCTTCCCCAGCTTCCGTTCGTGAGCTGGGTGGTTATGTGTCACATACCTCACACCCAGGTCTTCCTGTCAAAACGTCTAAGCCATAGTTTCTGATCTGGGAGCAGTTTTTATGTCTCATTAAGGGGAAGCACTGACAGGCTAAATGCTGATATGCTAATGATGATTAGTTTAGTGGTAGTTCAGACTGACAATATCTAGTTTCAAAATGTATTTTTCCAACATTTTAACAAAGATTCTACTTCACAACTAAATTGGAATATTAAAGAAACATTCAAATAATCTTTGAATTATTCTATTAGCTTAAGCCAAACCAAAAGTAGCATAGACAAAATTTTATTCAGAGTTTTATTTTTCTCATAGAACAGCTACAGCCTGTCACAGTGAAAATAGCTTTTGGGGCACATCTCTGTGGGTATATGCAAACAATAAATGATTGTATCTACTACATTTAAATGGTAGGCATCCTACCTTTTAGGCCAATATGCCTAATTGATGGTAACATATTTAATATTTAAAAGTAGGGTTAGTGTCAACATGTAACATTTAACTTTTACATGCCATTTGTGTACTTCCTGCACCCTATTCAGGGGCCTCATTGGAAAGTTAAGTAGGCCAATTAGGAGTTAGCAATTTTGCAATGTTTTAATGATGAAAAAACATTCATTAGGACATGCTCCATTCTGTAGAGGTGCAAAACCTGATATTCCAGTCAGCATAGAAATGGGGTGACCAAGCAATAATTGGAAATTTCTTACAATTCTCTGATTAAAACGTAAGCTTTGATATAAAATTGTGATGTTGAATCTGAATGGAGCCTCATATTGATTTGAACTAAAGATGTGAGTGCCCCAATTTCCTTGATTTTACAGCTCACTCTCAATATTTATCAGTTCATTTATTTGTCCCAGTATATATTTTGAATATATCTTTAGAGTAAATGTATTTAAGTTATTGCTTTTCTTCTCATTCTCCTTCAGCCTGTGTATGAGGTAAGAACCAGTTTTATGATGTGCTTAATTGATTAATTTTGTTTTCTTATTTAAAGTATCTAATCTTACTGTGTCATATTACATGTATGTCACTTGTGCATTCATTTGTATTTTGATTAGAAGTTCTTTGAAAATATTATTTCAGCATCTCAGAAACATAAAAAATGGCATGCCTGTTCTCATTTGACATATTTTTTGGCAACATTTATGCCGATATCTACCAAAAAATCCCACTTAGAAAAGTCCACAGTACACAAGTAATCTTGATAAATCAAACAAAAAAGCATACTTTAGTAAATGTTGCTATTATTTTGAAACTTTCGCTTTGTTATAATAATGGCCATATTTATGTATGCTATATGTAACTTCCAAAAACAAAAATAAAATAGAAATATTACCTATTTCTTTCTTTTTTTTCTACTTTTCTATTTATCAAGATGCAGCAAATACAAATTATCCTAAATAAGAATATTAATTCATGCACTCAAGGATTCCCAATAAATTGCAGTCGTAAAATTAATGAAATAGATATTAACACACGATATGAACAGCCATCTCTTAGGCTTCACAGTTGCCTGAAAAAAAGCTTGCTGCACACTTGTTTCACTAATGTCAGCTCTGCAAATTTTTTCACATTCCTTATTTACACCCACTCTTTTTGCATACAGAATCTCATGGCTTTTAACTTTCAACATTTTTTGCACCACTGATCTACAGTGGGCATCGTTGTTGACTTCCAATTCGCTAAAATAAGTGGCATTGCCAATCACGTAGCTACCAAACAGGGCTCCCTGTGGATCAGGAACAATTTGTTGTCCCATCGGATTCCCCACTTCTGTGAATAAATTGATCCTGAATATGAACAATCTGGGACAGGTAAATATTTTATGGAGCAAATCTCCTGGTTCCAACCGACATCTAAAACATCTAGCTTCGGTCCTGCCGTGCAGCTTTTTGATTTTATCTGGAGTATAATATATCATCCATTTACAATAAAAAGCCATTCATTTGAAGTTGGCCGCAAAAATAGCTTTCCGATGCGTTGATTATAATAATGCCATTATGCTAATGATATTCAGCCAGTGGTAGTAGCTATTTTACTTATGTGATCAACTAACAACTTCAAACCTAACTGCTGTAGCAAATCTCAATTCCAATTTCCAATTCCTGATATTCGGAAGATATAAAAGATCTGGCAAATGTTGTCAGTTATTTCAATTACGTCCATCAAATAGCCGGAGCAGAAATGCTGTATTTGGGTATAGATAAAAAAGAGTGTAGGGTTAACCTATGGATTCTCCTGCCTTAATGCCTGCCATGTGATAAATTGATTGCTACAAAAAAAATCTTTGAGCCCCCGAAAGCCCAGAGTCACCCAGCGGGTGAGTGTGGACTGACCAAGGCTCAAGCCAAGTCCTGAACAGAAATGGAGTTTTATGTGTGGTTGGAAACATGGAATTTTGTATTCTTGCCAAAGAGGATTGAAACGGTTGACCACAATTCAGGGGTTATTATAACGAGTTCTCTTTGGGAGTCTGGGAATCTGTAAAATGGAGGCGTGGTCAATTCCTGCTACTTTTAACATATTATTCAGATAGTAATTATCATCACTAAAAACCCTCTTGTATGCCGATGCCAACAAATTTAGAAGAGCAGTTTGATAATAAGTTGGTCTTGGCAGATGGCACAAGCTAAAGGCTTGGTAAATAGGGTAAACAAAGTAGAAGGCATTGGAGATCCTTGATGCGTGCCTTGTCTGACAGATATCTCCCCTGTCAAAATGATTATGCTAACCTTAGCCCCAGTGTATAATCCCCTTAATAGTTGCAGAAAGCTCAGCAGAAATTCACATTTATGAAGAAGTGCATATAAAACCTTGCACTCTACTAAATCAAAGGCTTTTTACGCATCAAGTAGTATAGCAACAGCCTTAGTGCTCTGGTAGGAAAAAAATCTATGGCTTGTTCCAGAAGGTTTGTGTTTGAGGAGATATTCCTCGCAGGAAGAAATTCATTTTGGTCCATATAGATAACCGACTGGGCTGCAGATGTTATCCTGTTTGTGATAATCTTAGCTAACAGCTTGTATTTGCTGTTAAGGAGACTTATGATACAGTGTGAATTAGTCCGTTTCTAACTTGTCTTTTTCAAAAAAATAAAATCAATCATTACTGATTCGGTAAAGGTGCTGGGTATAGAACACCCCTGAAGAATCTGATTAAAGAGGTGAACAAAGAACAGCACTAATTACAGGGAAAGCACCTTATATACTTCTGCGAGTATGCCGTCCTTTCCGCTAGACTTTGAGTTATTGGAGTGATGATAGTTTTGGCTAGCTCCAACATCAACATTGGAATCTTTATATCTCTTAACCATTCTTCAATAACCTTGGGAGAACAATTGTGAGATTCAGAATATAGCCTAATGTAATGGTCTCGGAACGTCTGAGCCACATCGGTGGGTTGTGTTCAAATTGCATTAGTCAGAGGGCCACAAATCGTTTTGATAGTATACGCATTGGCTCTTCATTTTTGTGGATTCATCCAACCTACTTGAAAGGAAATAACCTGGCTTCTAAAGTGTGTTTTAAAGCTTCCCATACTGAAAAATCAGTAACTGAGTCTAAAATGAGGCTCAAAAAGTCCTCTAAGCTGCTCCTTATCTGCATAACCCAGGAGTTTTCTGTAAGTAGTACTTCATTACAATTCCATCTAGGTTTTTGAGATAGTGGCGCTGTCAATGGGATGTCTAGGCAGATTGATGAGTGATCGGAAAATGCATTGGCTAATATAGCAGCATTTGCTAGCAGGACTGCATGAGATATTTTAAAAAATCTATTCATGAAGCTGTGCCATATCATTTAGAGTGGCATGTATATTGACGCGCTGACATATGGTGCAGTGTCCAGGGGTCTATGAGAGCAAAATCACGAATTAAGGTTTGTACAGTTTGATTGGATTTGAGCTTATTCTGATTCTTATGTAAGTGTGATGTGTCTGGAGACAAGTTCGGAATTAAAATGAAATCTCCCACTATTATGAAATGGCCCTTTGCCTGGTGCAATAAAGAATGAACAACCTGAAGGTCACAAAAATGGACAGACAATTGCCAGCCTCATCTCAGTTCTCATTTTAAAGCATGTTTATCGGGAGGCCATGGCTCCAAATTTTGATCTCACCATTGCACGGGCACAACTCGTTCCAGCAGTCCAAACTCCCAACGCCAAATACCTTTAGATGATACTCGTTAACTTTGGGGACTT
The DNA here is from genome assembly GCA_963921515.1 of Calotriton arnoldi. NCBI lineage: Eukaryota > Metazoa > Chordata > Amphibia > Caudata > Salamandridae > Calotriton > Calotriton arnoldi. The sequence continues at coordinate 5,361 of CAWUFW010022400.1, read as the reverse complement.
TTGGATCAAGGATAATATTCTCTTTCCAACGCAGTATAAGACAAACTCTTTACGATTTCCAGGGGATTTCTCCTTTAAGATCTTTTCTGATATGTCTGCATTTTCAGCACATCGCAGGAAGGAATTTAAAGGTCTGATCAGCAACTTTCAGGAAGCTAGTGCCCCAGCAGGCACTGTGCAGCAATCAAGTTCTTTTTAGAGGATCCTCTCAGATTTTCCAGACCCTAGAACAAGCAAGAGGCTTTTTGCATTCAATTCAGCAGTCATGCAGGAAAGACGGGAAGGATGGGAGTGGCAATGCCCGTGATAGTAACCATTAGCTATGTTTCAACAGATAAGAGATATATATATGACGTTTTTGCTGGTAATCAGGTGGAGCTTCTATTTACTGACCTAACCTACTGGAATCAAGTATATTCATTATCTGATCAAATATTTTTTGAAAAAAGGGGTTTTGCTTTCCTGCAGAGGTGCCCTTGGCGGCCTTAGGCAGTTTCCTGGTGCCATGTCAAGGCACCATGTCAGGGGTTGGGGGATAGGCCAAAGGGGGCGATAGGTTGTGGGTGAGTACTCGGGGGTAGGGGGTGGGTGGAGAGCTCCGGCCTCAGAGGAAGCTTAGCACAGGTGTGGCTTCAGGTTTGACAGGAGCAGGGGAAAGGGGTATAGGGAAAAAAAACAAAAATGCCAAGGTATATTAGCCTGGCTCAGGTCTTTAGTGGCAGAATTAATACTTCTGCAAGAGATTTAAAAGATAAGGGCCATCAGCCTTGCATGCCAGCGTACATCCAACATGCACACTTTGCCTCAGCTCAGGCTTCACACTGTGGGGTAGCAGTATTGATCACATGCACAGTTCAGTCTGAAATACTTGGACTAGTGTGAGACCCAGGTGCCAGATGGATTTGGGCTAAAACCATAATTAGTAACCAAGTTTTCAATTTAGTAAGTTAATATAGTCCCATTGAGGACTCGCCCTCCTCCATACAAGACCTATTTATTTTTTATTGCTATGTAAATTAATTATGCCCCCACCATTTCACTTGTATGTTGCTTCATTTAAATAAGAATATTTACTTAAATGTATTGGACACAATTCACAAAAACATGAAAAATTACAGGTGGAGATTTATGCCACTAGACCAGGATTTTTTATGTTTATTGATTTAAATGAACTAATATTCCTAGTAGTATACCTAAAATTCTGTGCTACCCCTAGGTCCTCACACATAATTGGTGAAATGTCAGTAGATTTGTTTCCATGGTGTTCTATTTGCCCTGTGTGGAATTCTTAAAAAAAGAGAACACCCCAGAGAGATAATGATGTTTCTTGGGTAAATGCAAATTTTTTTATTGGTGAGAAAATATTTTTCCTCTGAAGAGGGCCCTTCCCCTTCATGCAGACACAATCTAGGGGTGATCTTTTATTCTTTAGGTTTAGGAGTAAATCTCCAAATATTTCCCGGGTAGTAAAAGATCAGATAGAGAATATTGAGTGTGAAAAGGTGGTTCTGCTCATCTATTACTCCTGGATTTGTTGCTTTTTGATCACATGGTTTTTAACCTTTTACTGTTGGAAAGCTACATAGCCTGGCTCACCTACAGTAAACTCATGGTAAAATGGACTGCTCATGTTACCATCAGTGTCTACCTTTTAAGATAAGGCCGCTACGACGCAGCCAGGGTAATGGGCACTTGAACATGTGTGCACATGTGTGAGGGCTGCACTTGGGAGACTCCTGTTGTGTACAGCCCAGGGTACTGAACTGGGATAGGCCTTATAGTGTTGGTGTACACAGATAGGGAAAGTCAGTGTGCTTTACTGTCTGGACTGCAGACACCCTCTATTATACACTATGGAGAAGACTGCCTTAGAGTAGAGCTCCCCTCCCCTTGGGTCTACAGACACCAGAGTCATACCAATGTACAGTGTAACCTGTCTGAAAAGAAAGTCCTGTAAAGTCATAACTGTACAGCTTCTGAGTTATATAGGAATGTCATGTAGCTCAGGATCAGAACCCAGGCCTGTTGTCACCCATCCAGTCTGAGTTAATTACTTTTCCCTCGAGCTGCAGGAACAAAGGCCGACCCCCACAAAGGGAGCAATTAGTCTTGATTAGCTCAGCTCCTTAAGACGAAGGAGTGGGCGGGACTGCTCTGCATCAATCAGCCAGCTGTCATTCTGTGCCAGGAAGAGGGCGGCACGCTCCCACCGAAAAAATGGATGGAGTCCAGATTCTGGAACCAAACCAGCAGGAGAGCTCCCTTGAAGTTTTGCTGAGCAAGGCCTTAGCAGTGATGTCAGTGAGGGGTAAAGCTGAGACCACCAAAGCACATGTAGCAAGTGAGTCCTGGGTGTGCAGGAAAGTTGAAACAGGGGGAGAGCGGTGATGTGGCACATCATGATAGGCCAGAGGTGCATCCCTGCTGGAACCTTTCATCCCCACATTAAAGGTCTTGAGCAAGGGAGAGATCTCACTCTTGGATGTGCCTTTCTGGTGAACACTGTGACTGGAGCTGAAGCCATGGACAATTTGAAGGAGTAACTCCCTGATTGTCTCCTGACTAAGGACTCTGCCTCTGACTGACCCCAGTACTAGTGTGGCACTTCCACAGGACAAGGACACTGGTCTCTTGCACCCCCTGAGGACCAGTTGGGAGAAAGACTGGGCTCCTGTGCAGGAAGGAGAGAAGCCCAGAGGAGGAACAAAGTGAAAGGATGGCACAGGGAGCCAGTGAAACCAACTCCTTGCAATGTTTGTTGTCCTTGAGGCCAGGAGGCCTGAGGAAAGTTTTGATGTGGCAAGGGCTCACCACCCGGAGCAAAATGATACCAAAATCGTTGAAATTGGTCCAACGGGCCGAGAAATGCCCTAGGGAAATTGGGGGACCTTTGACCTTTTGTGAGGCACAGGCGATGAAGCGCATGGGGCTCCACTGACATTTTCAGCGATGCCCCTGCGGTGAGCCAGTGCCCAGGGCTGCCCCCAAGAACCCAACAAAAAGAAGGGGGAAAGCACCGGTGTGCTTTCCCCTGAAGAGGATAAGGGACCCAGGACCCCATCTCTGGGCCCCGAGAAGGAATCTGCCAAGAGGGGAGTGCCGTTGCTATCCCAATTCCAAAGTGGGGGCACAGGACCTCATCCTTGGGTCCTGGAAAGTAGATGGAGGTGAGAGATCACCGTCACGCTCTCCCATGAGAGGCAAAAGGGGCATAGGACCCCATCACTGGGCCCTGAGAAGACATCAGGTACAGGGGAGCACTGTCACCCTCCCCCTGGAAGGGAGAAGAGGGGCGCACAACCCCATCCCTAGGCCTGAGATGCCCAACTTAGAGCGGGAAGGTTGGCAGCATAGCATGCATCTTTCTGCAGGAGCGGGCAGACCAGAGTGAAGTGCTGGCTTCTGTGGCAGCATGCAAGTATACTGGCCATGTGGGAAGCCAGTAAGGACAGCCGGGGTTGGGCTCCCTGTACTGCCTTCCAATGTGTGAAGCTGAGCGCAGGGGGGCCCGAGTGGGACCGAGCATCCCCGATGAAAATAAAACTGGTGCAAGGCCACAGTAAACAAAACCACCACCACAGCTGTCCCCAAAGCAGTGGGAGAGCCACTTATTTCATATGCAGACTCACAGAGCAGCACCCCATAGTGCCCTGTGGGGCTCGTTAGTTTTGCCCTCATGTGAAATGGAAAACCACTCGTTTGTGGCTTGTGGTGACCCCAGGAGAGCGGGGTCCCCACCAAATTGTTACTAAAGTATGGCGGGAGATGCAGGAGCATTGCAGCCTCCCCCCCAAAAGAAGTGCCATGGTCCCCAACCTAATTTCGGTGGGACTCTAAAATGATATCCCCCTTGGATTCCCATGCATTTTTAGCACTCTCCAGGCTGGAGCATTTGCTCTGCAACTGGGCTTGCTGAGCACTCTGGGGCATACTATTATTGCTACAGCTGTTTCCTGAAGTGATGCCATGTGAAGTTTCATGTTGGTAGACACCCTCTATAGGTGAAAGGTGGTAAATGCTCATTTGTTTATTTATGAAAGTGAGGTCCTTGGAGACTATGTTTAAAGGGCAGGATATTTTATGCTGACTTTTTCTTTTATTAAAAGTGTATGCTGCTAGCACCCTCTAGGGTTAGGGGTAGGCATAGTGATGTACTTATAAATGTGATGCCCTTTAGGGCTGTGTTTAAGTTGGGCATTTCATGCCAAAAGTCATTTTAATAGCACAAATCATTCAGACATGCCTATACTTACTTGCATCTCTTTTAATGAAGTAATGAGGCTGATAGCCACTAGTGATCAAAGTGTGTATGCTTTTGCCAGTAGTAAGTGATCTCACCCAAACTTATGCTCACATATTGCAGCTGCATACAAGTGAATGTTCTTGATATGATTAGTTGGTATAAATCTCCCATTGGAAGGGACAAGAATGTTAACACAATGTCACCCAAAAGTATTTCCATCAGCTTGTGTATATTTGTAAAGTGCTGCATAGTACTGAGTAGTGTGTGTGTAATAAATGCACTTTTTCCTTTTTCAAAAGAAAAAGCACTGGCGGGACAGTCATTTATTGAGTTGTATTACTGTGTATCTGTGAATGGTGATTAGTAGCCCACGCCACCTCCTTTGAGTAGGCCTAGGACTGCTCTGTTTCAATACCCTTTGAGAGTCAAGCGGTACAATGGATTGTTTGGCTCCTAGTGAACTACAAATGTAGACCCATTACTTGTGCAGGCAACACGACTAATGACTCATTTTCTACCACTGAGAATGCTCACAAACGTAGATGTTTGATGGTGATTCCAAACATCCAAATAAAGCCACACTTTTGAACAACCACTTTACTTCAATTGAGTGGAATTATCTACTCCAAATTTCTCCAAACACTTGGAGCATATATATCTATGACAGTTTATGCAATTACCATCAATATACTGGGCCATACATTTAAACTCATGCTCTGATTTATCTCATGAAATAGGGCCCATTGTGCTAATTAAAAGTGGCTCTATCTCTGAATTTTCTACCTAGAAAGTTAAATGTTGTTTTCATTTCTCAATTCTGTTTATCTCAACAGTGTCATTGTTTACTTATCTCTCTATCTGCATTCCAACAAAGTAAAAGCATATATTTTTGTTCAGAATTTCTATAGCATTTTATGCATTATTAGGAATGTCTTTAATTCAATGGTACCTTTCAGTTGCTCACTATTAGTTTTGAACTCTCATTTGCATGCTATGAGCCATTTCTACTTTTCCAATCTGACAAATGAGTATGCTGGTTAGTTATACACGTACAAATCAGAAAAGTGGACCCTATCAATGTAAGGGCAATTCACATAAAATGTTTAACAGTACGTTCC